>JAJEJO010052093.1:64828-81814 GCA_020662805.1 Glaucomys volans | reverse complement strand
TTGGCATTTGTAGGTAAATGGATGATGTTGGAGACTGTTATGCTAAGTGAGATCAGTCAATCCCAAAAATCCAAAGGCCGAATGGTCTCTCTGATAAATGAATGATGATGAATAATGTGGGGGGAAGGGTGGCAAGAATGGTGGAAGGATAGATAGCATAGAGGGAAGGGAGGGGTGGGGGCGGGGTGGGGAGTAAAAATAATAACAGAATGTGTGACAGATACCATTGCCCTGTGTACCTGTATGAATGCACAGATGGTGTGACTCTACTTTGTGTACAACCAGAGAAACAATAGCTGTACTCCATTTGTGTTCAATGAATCAATAAGTAAATTTTTCAAAAAAGAAAAATAAATAAATAAATAAACTGACAATCCTCCTGTCCAAGCCTCCCAAGCCACTGGAATTACAGAGGTGTGCCACCATGCTTGGCTCTATAATTATTCTGAGGTAACTTTTTAGTCACTAAATTATTTTTCCAAAGGAATAAATTCCATTTCTAACAGAAAAAAAAAAAGGAAGTTTGGAGTAAATTTCTATATGCATGGGCCTGAAAGTCTCCTACATTACAAAGGGAATAAGAACAACCCCATAGCTTCAGAGACTTGAGGAAGGACTCAAACTGGTCACTAGGAAGAATAGAGGGGTCCTAGGTGGATTTACCCCCCTTGGTCCTGACCACCTGCATGACAGAGCTTCATGGAACCCTGCTGATGTGCAGACAGGGTAATGTTATGGGATCCAGAGATGTGTTGAGGTCAGAGATCTTGAGAGTTCTAACAAGTGTAGAAGAATTCTGTCAACAAATTTGCTTCTAATACATTCAATATGTTTGTAAGCAACAGAAGAAAGGTGTCCCATTTCCCTGGAGGACACAACTCTGCTTTAGGATGCACAAATTAAGTAGCATAAACTAGATTTCAGCTCTTACTTTCTCCTGTAGCTAGAGCCCTTTATCAGGCCACAATCTGCCCAAGTACATGTAGAGGACTTGGATGGACTGAGCTCTTAAAAAACTAAATTTTCTCTTGGCTAAAAATTAATCTTGTGCCCACACAAATGAGCCCAGTACTATTTAATACAAACACTGAAAGGACTGTATTTATAAATAAAAGTGTTCTTTTAAGGAATGTAAACTAATAGGAGCTACAAAGATAATAAGAGAGATTTGGCTTGATCTCTCCAACTTCTAAAACCATTCAGCTCCTCTGACCATTCTCCCAGTCCCTCTCCTATCCCTAATTTCTTATAGAAATGGTTGCATACTTGTGTAACCATGGGAGCGTTAATTATTCTCTCTGTGCATTAGTTTCTTCATCTATAATGGGATTAAAACAGTGCCTATTTTGTTGAGTTGTAGGGAGGATTAACAATGTTAATACCTGTGAAGTTGGGTTTCAGATTTAATATTTATTCTGTAGATTATTTACATCATTCATGAGTTAATAAGAACATCAAAGCTGGGATGGAGCTATATAGAGGACATCTGAGAAACATATATGCAAAAAACCATTTTCAAGCTGGCCCATAAAGAATGGATAGGATTTCAACAGACAGAGAAAATAAGGGGAAAATATTCCAGACATTAGTAATAAAGGTGGAAAAGTACATGCATCATTTAAGAATGTTCAACAGATCTATTTAGCAAAAACTGAATGGAATGTGTGGAAGAGTGAAAAATAAGACTGAAAGTTAAATTGAGGGCACATAATAGGTAACAAAGAATTGCTTAATTATCTCTCCAATCAGCCCTGAAAGTCAAGAAAGATTTTACTTGCAACCCCCTTTAATGTGGCTTTGGATTTTTCATTCCATGGAATCCTTTCACTCAAAGGTCTTCTGATACGGTGCTACTAAAATTTTAAAGTACAAACCAATGATCTCTGGCCTTCCTGAAATGCATATTCTGAGATGGTAGGTCTGAAGAGAGGCCTGAGATCCTACATTTTTAACAAACTTCCAGGTGCTACTATACTCCTTGCTACTCTTCCAGGGTCCATATTTTCAATACCAAGAATGATCTCTTCTCATCTTCATGTTTAGTGATTCCTCGCTATTCACCTTGGTGATCTTCCTGAAGCCTTCTCATCATAGCTTCTACGACTCTCTTATCTGAATCTTATGGTATTATTTGAAGATTAGAACAAAGACTAAAACAAATAGTTTCAATGAATACAATGGATTCCAGAGAGATGCGCAAAGTTAGAACACAGTGGTTTATGAAAAGGTGGTGGGATGTGTCCCTCTAAGAAACCAGGGGGAAGAATGGCCACCTTTAGATGAAGAAACAGCAACCTGGAAATTTGGGGGAATAAATTTATAACCTGCCAGCCTAGTGATGTGGCACATGAAGGGGAATAAGCTCTAGGAGACATTCTGAATGGAACTTGCAGGCTTTCAGGGAGGTAAGTAAGTTTTTGAGAGACAGGATGAGCATTACCACTATGGAAGGAAATTCAGTGTGGACAGGACTTAAAAGTTCCCTCACAAGGATGTCTGACAGGTAGGTCCTGCAGAAAAGGTGACTTCATTGGAGTCTCTGAGAGGTTCTGTGGTTTGGGTACAAAATCTTTATGAGAGTTTGGGGAAAATGACCATCTGAGTGGGACTGCAAGACTGAGAACACAGCTGTCTCTGTAAAACTCCAGTACATACTGACTTGTCTTAAGCAAAGTCTTCGCAAGATAAAACTGTCTTTGGTAGCAAGATCTACACATAACAGTTACAGCTACGAACTTAAGACTAGGCTTTAGATAATTATTATGCAAGCAACTCTCACATATCTACTCTTGAGTCTTTTAAATGCAAATATTACAAACTATCTAGTAATAAAAGACAGATGTATTATAGACAACACCTATTGCTCCTCTCATGCTGTATCTAGTTTCTCTACATCTTATCTGAGATCCCCACCTCACCTGTCTCACACATCCATATGCATATTGGCTAGAGTTGACTGATGTAGAGGTGGATCCCTGCCATCTCTGGGTTATTTTGAGTTTTTCCTTAGGATTTTGAATTAAATTGAAAGAAATCAAGTCAACCTCTCATGTTCTCCAGGAAACAGAAGCCAAAAGTATGGACACAATAGCTGTTGGAGACTGGGTTCTGTCACATATAAGAGCTCAATGAAAGCTGAACACAGTAGTTAACTAGGAGAAACAAGAATGCTCAGGATACCAAGATGGCACAGAGAAATAGCTCTAGCTACCTGTCAAGTGTACACCCTGACAACATTGTACATCTCTATATAAGCCAGGTTGGTAAGGCCCAATCACAGTCTAGCCTGATCTTAGCAGAATGCTCCACTAATGCTCTCCAAATGAAACGGAAAAAAGTTGCACCATTAGCTGCTGAAAGGCAATTTTTCCTCCCTACCTAATGGAAGACTTCTGCAAGGCCTTTTTCATCCATCTCCTTAGTTTCAATGAAGCACATGACTTTCCACTTCACTCCTATCTAGGTTACAGTTGCAGACTTCAACATAAATCTACAAAACCACCTGTCTGTGGCTCACAGGTAGCTCCTCAACAGCAAGGGACCAGTCACTCATAGTCTATCATCCAACCTCTTCAGGTCAGTGCTGTCTGTAATACTAGGAACAATGAAACTTGCTGTAGTGTAATGAACTGAATCCATTTTGGCATGTTTTCTTTACCAGGCAAATTTGTGGAGTATTCCAAGCCATCCTAGCAGCTGTGGTAGTAATACTTATGACCCTACTATTAGACACCACATGGCTACTTTGGGGATGTTTGACCACTTGACAAAAGAAGTAAGAGCTGAAGAGAGTTCACTTCTTTCTCCTCTCCAGAAATGCATGCCAGACCTTGAATTCCATGAGACATGCTGGTATCTCTCCATAAACCTCCCAAGTTTCTTTATTTTTCCCTCTTAAGGAAACATTCCCTTACAGTGTTTTTTTTTTATCTCTACAGCCAGAAGATCATATAATACACAGAGAGATGATAGTGCCAAAAATCGGGATTCCTGTGCCCGAAATTCAAATGCATCTTCTTTTTATTAAAATTCTGCTTCTCTTGTATATTGATTTCTTTCTGACCCTTGATCGAGTATGTGTAAAAGGATTACTGCATTTATTACAGTTGCAATAAAGTCTTATGAAAATGCTTTTGCCAAGTACTCTTTTTCACTATGATGATAGTATGAATTACTCTCATCACTTACCAATAACTCCATAGTACAAACTACACAAATTAACCATCCTACTATTTTAAAGTTATCCTATAAATGTCCTAATTTTCATTCGTACTGATTACAATCATAAGAATACATGATGGCATCATATATCTATGCCAATAAAACACTGTAAATAGACTTAGAGTTTGATCCACTTTTAACATCTTTTGAGTTTAGCTGTGCCTAATACATATTATGATTAGCTAAACCAATATTCAGATGCTTATGAATCATTGGGATTTTAATCAACCAGCTCTGCTTTCCCTCTGAGTCAGGGAAAATGGCCCTCTGAGCCAGCTCTGCTTTCCTCTGAGCCTCTTGGATCAGGGTCACAGACTGGAAATGGAGTCAGGTAGAACTAGCAGAGCTTTGGCCATTGTGAAATTCTACCCGAAACTGTGCCTAAATCAGAGCAAGGTCATCATCACTATGAGAAACTACTTAAAAAGTAGGTAGTGGGGGCACTGACATCATAATGGGTGGACAATGCACTATTACCTACAAGAAATGAATGCCTCAATTGTTATTAATAATTAATAATGATATGTGAACGTCAGAAAAGTGTCACATGGTGACACATCTACTTGCTTCTGGTACCCCTGAGATTCAACATAATGATACTAGTCATAATTTGTAGTAGTCCCTTATAAAAAGCCCAAATCTGTTTGAAAATATAGTAAATTTTACTAGTCAACATTAGACATTTTCTAGTCATTGTCTTAAAGTGATTTATTAGTGGTTATCATAATTTATTAAAGGAATAACCACACTTATACAAATGCCATGATTATTAGCTAATTATGGTAATTATTTGTTATGTATTTATAATAAAATGCATCACAGTATGCAAGATTCAATTTTCAATGAACTAATAACTTATACTTTAAAATATTTTAAAAATACATGCACTAATTTCATGGTTAGTAACTTTCCCCAGCCACATTTAACATAATTATTGTCCAGATTGGTTATAACAGATCATTTGCTAAAGGTTTTTCTTTTTTCTCCCACAGCATAACTCTCCATAAATAGTAAGTCCACTATACCAAGTGTTAAAGTGTGTTAAAACATGCATTTAATTTAATATGCCTATTTATGGTGCAATTATATCCCCAAGCAAGCACAATAAGCAGTAAGAAGCCCTGCGTAGTCCTACCATAATATTTTGATGAAGGAGGAAGGATTTGTGTAAGAGCTGTGCTACTTTGGAGAGAGTCTACAAGTGCTAGCAAACTTAGACAGAACTGAGTAATTTTCAAGTAAAATAGCCAGCAAAACAAAAAAGACTTCCTTCAAATTACAGGCCTTGGTGTTGCTCCCCTCTTGCAGCCTAGGAACAGAGAAGGTCAGGAACCTAAGAGCGGCTAGCATCGGTGCGGAGGCGACTTTACGTAGAGCACCAGGCACTCTCCGCCGGCTCCGGGCCTCCTTTGCTCTTGAGCTTCGCGGTCCCAGGTAGTGAACCCGGAGCGGGGAATTTTCAGTAAGGGGACAAAACTTAGGCTGGGAAGTTTGTCTGAGAAATGTTTTCGCGGCACGCAATGGAGCGGAGGAGGGCGGGGCCCCGGCCTTACCAGCAGAACCACCGGCCAAGATCTGTTGGGAAGCCTCGCGCACTAATCCGACTTCGGACTTGGAGGACATCTTCTCAGCCGGAGGAGGAAGGAGTGGACTGGGATGAGTGAGCGAGGACGCCGCTTAACGATGGCCTGCGCTGCCTCTCCGGATGAGAGTCGTGCTGGGTTGGTCCTCTGGCGGGTGGTTCCCTGTGGGCCGGCAATTGGGGACTACCCAGAGATGGCGGTTCGGGCACTGGCTCGCCCGGAGATCTCCGGCGGGTGGGAGGCTGCCTAGTGTGCTGCTTCTCGGGTGGCCTTTCGCTTGGATGGGGCTCCCTGCGCTCAGAAAAGTTCCCTGGACAGAAGACCCAAGGATGGCATAGTTTGACTCACCGCAGCAAGTTAGGCTTGGTCTCCTAGATTAGCGCCCAGGCGCTTCTCTATCAAGAGCCTCTCCTGCAGTTTGTTAAGTCGGACGCCCTGCCTTTGATAACGCAAGTGAAGCTACCGGCCGAAGTTTTAAGGGCAAGGCTGGAATGACCCTTGTCCCCCTAGCAGGACAGAACACAGTGGTATTCTAAAGAGCGGATAGATGAATAAATTCCTCTGAGTTAGTTATCCTGAGATTGTAGGCTAAAGCAACTAAATCAAAGCAGATGGAATTTATAATTACCTTACAATTGAGCTAATTAATATATAGTACTTTAACAAGAAAATGGAGATTTATCTCATACCTCATAAACTTATTTGCTGAAAGACCAAAAAGAGAAAATGCCTGGTTAAAAATAGTCTTTTATATCCAGGGTCAAAGGTTCTCAAAATATGATACGTCACATAATTCGTGAATCTGGTAGAAAGTAAAATTCATGAGCCCCACTCACCTACCAAATTAGAATCTCCCGGGTCAGGACCCAGAAACCTGTTTTAACCAGTTCTCTAAAGTGTTATTAACATTAAAGTTTTTGAACCATTGAAATCATTCAGGAACACTAAGGAACCTCAAGTATGTTCTCTCTATAAAACACTTAATTTTTCATATTAGCCTCAGAATAGTTAACAAAAAAAAGTCACTTAAACCTGGTATTTAAGCCAAATGTTGCAAATTGCTGTGTACGTGAGATACAAATTTCTGCCACAGAAGATTGTGAAACTTTAGAGAAAACACCCACCACACCCCTACAGGCAGGAAATGATAAGAATAAAAGGGACAACTGGGAGGCTTTGGCTATTGTCATTATTTCTAATACATGGTATTTAATACTAAATGTTGATTTTGTGCCATATAAAATTGCCATTTTTGAAGGTCAAAAATTTTGGATATGAACAATTAAATTTAACTTAATATATGATTTCCAGTCAAATGTACAAAATGCAATATTAGGGTTTCATACTTTATTTCTTTAGCTGAACCATTTAAAGTCAATGATACTGATACCTGACTGGCAACATTATTCAAAGTGTTTGAGGAATTGGGGAGACTTGCTTATATGATTAGATATTCAAAAATAAAGTTTCTCATTTGATTGAAAAGGCTAAATGTATGAAAATGTTTCCCAAGAAATAGTTTTCAGAATTTTTGCTAATTAGGTAGAATAAAAGCTTCTTCATAGTATTTTTCAGTCTTTTACTGATTAAATATGAGGTCATGATGGGGCGGGGGTTGTGGCTTAGTCGTACACTGCTTGCCTGGCATCCCTGAGGCACTAGGTTCAATTCCCAACACCACATATAAATAAATTAAATAAATAAATAAATAAATAAATAAATAAATAAATGTTCATTGACAACTAAAATAAATATGAGTCCTGAGTATACAACATAAAATCATCACTTTTTAACATAAAAAGTGATGATTTTATGTTGTATAGAAACAATTTCGCAGTTCATGGAAAGCATTTCCTTCCTTTTCCAAGGCAAAAAATGAGTTTTCCAAGATGACACCAGGAGTGACAGAATAGGTGGGCTTCCATTCTAGGATTCCTCCTGGTAACAATGGGATTGCCTATTTAATTATTAACCACAGGCCAAACAAAATATTCTGTCATACAGAAACCTAAAATAACTAAAAAGCACCCAAATTCATTTATTAAACATAAGGAGAATTTCTAAAGGTTCTAAAAGAAAGTAGTCATAACTGTTAAATCCCAAGGCACATACTCAAACTAATTCTCCATTCATTCACTGAGCGCTTACTAAGTATTAGTGCTCTCCTAAGTACTGGCAATATTCATAGTAAACATCCCTCACTTATGGGTCATATGATTTAATGGAGGAGATCCCATCATCTTGCAATGTAAGTAAATCTTTGCCTTCCTAGCCTTTATTTTAGTAAATGTAATAATACTGCCAGGTTAAGATTTAAAGATAGCTTATTTTTTAAAATTATTTTTTAATTCATTGTACACAACTGTAGTACAACTTTAATTTCTCTGGTTGTACACAAAGTAGAGTGATGACCATTTGTGTAAACATACATGTACATAGGATACATGATGTTTGTCTCATTCTATTATCTTTCCTTCCCCCCAACCACTCCCCACCCCTCATTTCCCTGTACACAATCCATCCTTCCCCCATTCCTCCCTTACCCCTTCACCCCCATTATTATCATCAACTTATCAGAGAAAACATCAGCCTTT
This sequence comes from Glaucomys volans, assembly GCA_020662805.1. Classification (NCBI taxonomy): domain Eukaryota; kingdom Metazoa; phylum Chordata; class Mammalia; order Rodentia; family Sciuridae; genus Glaucomys; species Glaucomys volans. The sequence goes on along the minus strand of JAJEJO010052093.1, from coordinate 73,416 downwards.
GGTTTTTTGGGATTGGCTTACCTCACTTAGCATGATATTCTCCAAAAATTATTGATATCATTATTTTCATGAGTATTTTCACATCTGAAGAGCTTCTCCTAAAAAGACAAGTGCAGGTTTGTGACTGGACTAAAAACATTGCTTCCTCTTTTTCACTTCTCTAGACTAGAACAAATTTCTTTGGATAAAAAAGCAAGACCTAATATCACATGTAATCCAGTGCTACACCTCTGGAAGAGTTGAGGTCACTCACAGGCATAATAATATTCTGGAGCTTGTGAGTCTGCAAGGGTCAATCCAGAGTCAACAAATACCCACTGTGCCAAGACCTCTGATTATGGAATCTTGTTTTTTATCTACAGCTAAATTTGCCCACAGCCAGTATCGGAATGCTGGGAGGTTTAGCCTTGGGAAACAATGGTAGAATTTACTTGACTATTTCAGATAATAGGACTCAATTTATCACATTGTTATTTCTATTATTTTAAATAATATTGTAAAATCCTAATAGAGCAAAACTACCACTCAAGCTTGTATTTTTTAAATTGTTGATTTTTTGCTGATCTTGGTTAAGAATTACATAATTATTATCAGTTTGCAAAATGGCTGAAAATGAAACCTTCAAGAACCTTAAAATGACAACTGAATTATAATATCTGACAATTTATTCAATGTGTTATTGAAATAAAGTTTTTGTATTGGGCCATCCAAAATAATAATGACTTAGGATGAAAATTTATTTCCCCTTGTTTAATAACCCAATGGTAAGCCACAAATATAGTTCCAGCCTAAAGAGGGACAAAGGAAACACAGGTAAAGAAAGCTATTGAAGTTACAAAAACCTCACAGGGCAGAACTTGGCCACAGGAGCTATTCCTAGTTCTAAAGGTGATTAGGAAATGTATTTTGCTGCATGGCCATGTGACCAGGATACTGTGGTGGGTGGTTACCATTATGGAAGAAGGGGAGAACAAACGGTGCCTGTCATTAAGAAAAAAAAAAATGGTTTAGGAAGAGCTACACTTAAAATGACAATTTTGCTTATTTTGAAAGATTCGTCTTCTTTAAGTCTAAAGTTTATTTTAGTGCCTGACTAGAAACTATAATATAATACCATGGTACTCACTATACTATGACTGAAACTATATTTTTAAAATACTTAATGCTACATAGCAATTTCAGGCCTAGTACCTTTTCTTTTTTTGAAAATACTAAGAAGCACAGAATTTTGCATACATGGAACCCATCCATAGAACAAAGTTGGGGAGAGTGATCTATGGACACCAGATTAATAAATCTTGACCAATGGAAAAGATTAAACTCTAGAAATATTAAAAGATCTATTATTCTATAATATTTTTATGCACAGGTATTAAAAGTAGTATGTGCTTAAAGTCTGTAGATCTGAATATAACTGCTCAAAGCTTATAATTTACAAATAGTATGATATGTCTTCATTAAGGACATTTTAAGTTCTGCTCATTAGGTTGAGTACTTAAAGCATTTTAAAATTTGACTGAACACTGTGAACAAAATAGAAAAGGTGCTATCTTTGTTACTATAATAAAAATACTTGAATACTTGAAATAATCAACTTAATAAAATATTTATTTTGGTTCACAATTTTGGAGGTTCCAGTCCATGACTGGCCCTATTGCTTTGGGGCTGTGGCAAGGAACTACCTCGTGGTGGGCAGCATGTGGCAAAACAAAGTTGTACACCTCCTCTGGGAAGTGAAAGAGAAAGTGGAAGACACAAGGGTCCCCTTTCAGGCTATACTCCCAGTGACCTAAAAACCTCACAGTAGGCCCCACATCAAGGGTTCTACCACCTCCCCAAAGTGCCAAGGTGTTGACCAGGCCTTTAACACATGCACCTATGGCAGATATTCCAGATCCAGGTGATGAGGCAACTTTTTCAATGCCTAATTGTGATATAATAGAAACAACAAGCAGAGATCATTCATGTGTCAAAGCTGTTACTTGCAACATAACTGGGAATCAATCTAGGAATTATGAAAGCCTCTAAGCAGTCAACATGCAGAAATACATACAGTTTTGTCCTAGGTATAGGTCCCCAGACCTTCATTTAGAAACTAATTTTATTCCCAATTCTTAAAAAGTCTGTAGAGTAGAAATTAATTTCTTAGTTCAGATAAGATTAGAAAGAACACATGAAAAAAGAATGGGAGGATGAGTTAGGAAGAACAGGGGATGTTCCAGAAAAGTAAAAAGTACAAACTTCAGACCATATTCAACTTACCCAGAAAATTACAATACATTAATTGAATGTTTACCTTACACCAGGCACTGGGCTAAGCATTTTGCAGCAAATTATCATGTAAGCAATGTACCTGTGAAAGAGTCTTAGCCTCTGAAAGTAACTGATGTCAAGTAACTTGCCTGAAGTCACACTGAGTATTTGAGGTGTTACTTGAACATAAGTATGTGTAACCTAAAATTCCTCGTTCTGCATCACTGGAATGTTTTCCTAATCTATTTTTAAGTTTAACTTTTCTACCCAAACAAAAAAAGAATCAAGATGCAAAATTATTCAAGAGCAAACAGCTTGTAGTTTCCTTGGCTTGGATAAACAACAAACTGGTAAGCTGGGTCAGGAACTCTATTGGATCTAAAGTCAGAAAAGTACTAATTTCAATGCCATATAAAATGTGTATGTGTAAATGTTGTGAATTTCCTGTTTTATAAATCAGGGTTTCTCAACAAAAGCTTGAATGACAAATAATTATTTCTTGAGGGTGACTGTCTTGTGCACTGTTGGACATTTAGCAGCATCCCTGGCCTCTACCCCGTAGATGCCAATAGCAATTCCTTTCTCAGGTATGACACCTAAATGTGTCCAGGCGTTGTCAATTGTACCCTACAGGGAAAAACTGCCCCTGATTGAGAATCACTTGTAAGTAAAAGAACTAATCTAATAGTGAAGTCTACTGAACTTTCTGGAATCATAGAATGGCAGACCTGGAAGAGACTTCAATCAATTCTTTATCTGATAGGTGAGGAGATTGAGGTGTGAATAGATTGAGCGCCTTGCCTAAATTACCAAGCTACTTAGGGGAACTGGGTGGCACAAACCAGACATTTCCTGATTTTAAAATTGGTTATCTAGGCACTGATGTTTGGTACATTTCCTCTAAGGTGAATACTGTGGTTATAATATCCAGTGACCCTTTTTTATTATCTTTGAGATGACAGTACTCACCTGTCCTATGTCATATGCTGGCTTCCCTGTCACTCTTAGAATAAAATCTAAAGTCCTAGCCATAGACCAAGAGTCCCAGTATAATTTGATTTCTGGTTACTTCTCCATACTTATTTTCTAAAACTCTTCTCTTTCAGCCTACTCTTATCACATGCTTTTTTTTTTTAACATTTCTTTGAATACCCCAAGCATGTTTCCATATTTCCAGGTGCTTTTCTGTATGGTAGGAATGTTATTTTCTTAGACATGCCGTTGGTTTTGCTTCCAGTTCCTTCAAGCCTTTGTACAAATATTACTTTAACTGGCAGGTTTTACTCTATTGTAGCATGTTTCTCCAACGTTTTCACTCTTTACCTAACATGATTTATTTTTCTTCATTGCAATTTTCAACACCTGGATATATTCTGTGCTTATTTGTATATTATTTGATGTTTCCTTCTCTTTAACATAAAGTCCATGCAAAAGTGACTAGAATACTGTCTGGCATATGGAAAGCACTTAGTAAATAGTAATTTAGTGAGTGAATCACATTCAGTTCAGATGAACACACCATGCACTTTAATCACTCCCCATTTTGCCTATTCCCAAACAACCACTAGTATAATTTGTCTCTATGGATTTGCCTTTTCTGAGTATTTCATAGTAAAGGAATCATACAATATGTAACCTTTTATGTCTGGTTCCCTCACTTAGCATAATGTTTTCAATATTCATCCAAGTTTTAGGATGTATCAGTACTTCGTTCTTTTATGGCTGAATAATATTATATGCATTTATATAAAAAATTTCTTTACCCATTCATCCATTGATGAATATTTGGATTGTTTCTACCTTTAGGCTGTTATGAATAAATACTGCTACAAACATATGTGTCTGTGTGGACATATGCTTTCATTTCTCTTGGGTATTTACATAGGAATGGAATTGCTTGGTCATATAGTGATTCTGTTTAAATTTCTGAGCATCTACCAAACTGTTTTTCACAGTAGCTATGCTATATCATACTTCCACCAGCAATATATGAGCATTCCTACTCTGTATCCCTTACAATACTCATTTTCCTCTTTTTCATCATACCCATTATAGCAGGCACAAAGATATAAAGTGGTATCACTTTGTGGTTTTGATGTATATTTCCTCAATGATCAATGAATTCATGTGCTTGTTGGCCATTTGTGTATCTTTTATGTAATGTCTATTTAAGCCCATTTTTAATTGGGTTGTCTTTTGGTTGTTGAGTTGTTAAGAGCTCTTCACATAGTCTAGATACTATAACCTTGTCAGATAGATGATTTGAAAGTGTTTCCTCCCATTCTGTGGGTTGTCTTTTCATTTTCTTGATAATGTCCTTTGATGCACAAAAGTTTTAAATTTTGATACAATCCAACTCCTCTAATTGTTCTTTGGCTGCTCATGCTTTTGGTGTCAACCTAAGAATTCACTATCAAATCTGAAGTCAAGATTTACCTTCATATTTTAATCTAATAGTTGTAGAGTTTTCACTCTTATATTTAGATCATTGATTAAATTTGATTTAATTTTTGCATATGAAGTAAAATTAAGGGTCCAAATTCATAGTTTTGCATATGGTTATCCAGGTGTCCCAGCACAGTTTATTGAAGATATTTTTCTGTCTTAATTGAATTATCTTGGCATTCTTTTTGAAAATGAATTGATCACAGATAATTGTATTTCTTTCTGGGCTCTGTATTCCATTAGTCTGTTACGGTTTAGATATAAAGTGTCCCCCAAAAGATCACGTGTGAAACAATGCAAGAATTTTCAGAGTGAAATGATTGGAATACTAGATGTGTGACCTAATCAGTGAATCAAACCTCTGATATGGATTACCTGGGCAGTAATTATAAGCAGGCTGGGTGTAGCTGGAGGAAGGAAGATCACTGGAGATGTGCTTTGGAGTTTATATTTTGTCCTTGGTGAATGGAGCTTTCTCCTCCCTGACATGTTTCTTCTTCCTTGATTGTGGGAGGGGTCCTTGTTTAGCAGAATCAGGCTTGGCTGAGCCATGGGATACTGAGGTCTGAGTCCCAGAAACTGGCAGTCATGAGAGACTGTTTCAGACAGCCAGGGAGTAGATGGCCCGGTACAGAGGTGGCTCACCCCTGAGGAAATGCTAATTCTCTAAGCAAATGGCTTCCTGAACTTCACCCCATCCTGTTCCTCATAGAAGCAGCCCCTTCTGGTCTGGGCCAGTTTACCTGTTGGGACTACAAATAAAGGTGAAGGTGGGCTGCTCCATCTTGTTGGAGGCCAGATCCGGTATGGCCTGATCCATCACACCTCCTTCCATTTGAAAAGAGTATTGACTCTTGTGTTTATTGATTAGTTTATTAGTAATTAATTGATCACTGGCAACATTGTCCTCTGACACAAACTCTTCCCCTCATCCATGCAGGATGTGGAAACCTCCCCCCTGCCCCATGATAGTCTGCTTCATCTTGGACCCAGAACTATGGAGTTGGCTGCCCATGGACAACTTCTGAAACCATGAACCAAAATAAACTTTTCCTACTTTAAAGAGTTTTTTTTTTTTTTTCAGGTCTTTTGGTCACAGTGACACAAAAGCTGACCGAAACAGTATCTGTCCTTATGGCTATGTCATTCTGTCTTGATCATTGTAACTTTGTAGTGAGTTTTGAAATTAGGAATGTACCTTTCATGTCAGCCTAAACAAAACTGCCTTTAACATTTCTTATAGAGAGATCTTGATTTTTCTTTATATAGGGATTTATTGAATCCTTCTTTATTTTTGAAGGATAGATCTGCCAGGTATAGAATTCTTGGTTGACAATTTTGTTTTTCCCTCAGTACTTTAAATATATCAAGCACTGCCTCATGACAAGAAATCAGTTGTTAATCTTGTTGAGGATCCTTTGTGTGATTTGCTTCTGTCTTATTGCTTTCTAGATTTTCTCTTTGTTTTTTGACAGTTTGATTTTAACAAACCCCAGTGCGAGTCTGTTATTGTCAAGCTTCATGGATGTGTAGGTTTGTATTAATCTGATCAGGATGTCATTACAGAATAACATCAACTGGCTGGCTTAAACAACAGAAATGTATTGTCTCACAGTTCTAGAAACTATCGGTCCAAGAAAAAGAGTGTCAGCAGGGTTGGTTTCTAAGGAGGCCTCTCTATCTGGCTCGCAGAAGGTCACCTTCTCACTATGCCTCACATGTATGGCCTTTTCTCAGTATATGCATGAAAAGGGAAATCTCTGGTGTCCCTTCCTCTTCTTATAAGGACACTAGTATTAAAAGATTAAGGTCCCACCCTTATTGCTGCATTTACCTTCAATTACCTCCTTAAAGCCTTCTTCTCAAAATACAGTCACATTCAGAATAAAGCACTAGGGTTAGGGCTTTAACATAGAATTATTTTGTGGGGGTGGGGGAGGACAATTCAGTTCATAACAAGGCTCATCAAATTTGGGAAGAATTTGTTCATTACTCATTGAAATCTTTCCACAACTTTCTATTTCTTTTCTCCTGTGACTTCCATGATACATAAGTTGATTTGCCTGATACTGCCCTTAGGTCTCTTAGGCTTTGTTCATTTTCCTTCATTCTTTTTTTTTTTTTTTTTTTTTTACTTCTGGTCCCTCAATGGACCACAAGGCAGATCAACATGCACAACCCAGATTTTTACAGGACAAGGTCCTTATTGTTTGCTTTGTTACCAGCCATCTCTTCCAGGAATGTGGCACACTGTCTCCAAGTTCTCCTCCCATGGGACTAAGGGTGAGGAAGAATGATGCTGCTATGCAAAACTGAAATTCACCAGCCATGTTCACACTTCCTGGAGATACTGCAATTGTGCAACTAGATCTTAGAGTTCCAAAAGAACTGATTCTAATAATTCTTGCTAGCTCAAGAGTTTCACTGGAGGGACCAATTTCTTGAGTCTCCTGTTACACTATCATGATGCCACTGAGACACATAAATTTTTTAGAACTTTTTACTGATTTACCTCTCCGCACATTCTAGTGCCAGGCACAATATTCATATTAAGTGACAACTACTCAGTGACTATGAGGAGATTGAAAAACCAAAAGAAGAACAAGAAAAATATAGAAGTCATTTGATGTACAGTAGTGTAGTGAAATCTGAACATTTCATGAGACTAGAGATTATTTTCATTTTTTAAAGAAGTTGGTCAAATCTGAGGCTGAACCTAGAATAAAGGGTATGATCAGATCAAAAAGCCTTAAGAAGTTTAGATATCATCCCCTAGGGTAGGATAGTAAGTGCCAGTGGCTTTTAATCAGGGGTTTAGCCTAAGCAGGATCAGATCTGTACCCTGCACTTTATACTACACTGTTTAATATTTAAAATCATGTTTAAAATATGAAAATTGATATATATTTCCAAGCACAGCATCAGCAAAGACCAAGTTCAAAAGAAGCAGAGGCTTCTTTGACAATGCGGATAGTAAGGAAGATTTTTAAAGGTATTTTCAAGGGAAGACCTAAGAAGGTATTATAGGCCCATCATGCGAGTCATGACACAGAGAAACCAGAACTGAGGGTAATGCAGTAGAAAATGAGGACCTCAAACTGGGGTTGAGTTCTGTCTTTGCCATACCTAGCCACTATTTAAAAAGTCAGCCTCCTAAGCTTTTGTTTCTTCCTCTACATAGACATTTTTTTTCAAGTCCTTATCTTGCTTGATCATTCAAGCAGCATTCTATAGTTGACTCTTCTTTCTTTGACATACAGTACTCCCTGCGGGGGGTGAAAATTTTTTTTTTATCTTTCTTCTTTTCTGACTGCTCTTTCCTTTGTCACCTTTAAAGGCTTATCCTTCTCTACCTGACCATTAAGTGTTAGAGTTTCTCGTCCTATACTCTCTTCTGTTAGTACTTGATAGATATTCCCTCACCTTTCTCTATGTATACTCACATTCTTGGTTTTTCCTTCTGTTACAATGGGAAAAATTACTTGTAACTCTAAAATGTCTATTCCATTAAGAGACAAAAGATCACATATTATATGATTCCATTTATATGAAATATCCAAAAAAGATAAATCCAAGAAGATAGAAAGCAGGATGTGGGGGTGAGGAAGAGGGTGGAATACAGAATAACTGCTTCATGGGTACAGGGTGTCTATGGGGTATCATCCAAAACAACAAAAGAAGCTCCCCCCCAAAAATGAGTTCATTCAGTAATAAGCAAAGGATTATAATCTGGGATACACATGCTCTAGTGGACCATGGGAATATTCAGGTAGACTGAGGAAAAAGGAAATTTTTAGAGGTAAAACAGAAGTAATGTTTTTTTTTTTTTTCATACATTGCTGGTGGAGTTGCAAATTGGTGCAGCCACTCTGGAAAGCAGTATGGAGACT
>JAJEJO010052093.1:1674-64728 GCA_020662805.1 Glaucomys volans | reverse complement strand
AGCTGGGTCAAATGGACCCACCATTTGACCCAGCTATCCCACTCCTCAGTTTATACCCAAAGGTCTTAAAATCAGCAAAGTATAGGGATGCAGCCACATCTATGTTCATAGCTGCTCAATTCACAATAGCTAGATTGGGGAACCAACCTAGATGCCCTTCAATAGATGAATGGATAAAGAAACTGTGGTACATATACACAATGGAATATTACTCAGCCGTAAAGAAGAATAAAACTATGGCATTTGCTGGTCAATGGGTGAAGCTGGAGAATATCATGCTAAGTGAAATAAGCCAAGCCCAAAAAACCAAAGACGAAATGTTTTCTCTGATCAGTGGATGCTGATACATAAAAGGGGGGGGTGAGGTTATGGGGCAAGGATAAGAAAAGAATGGAGGAAGTATGGATGGTGTAGAAGAAAATGGGATGGGAGAGGGAGAGGAAGGAAAATAGTAGACTGAGACAGACAGTATTACCCTATGTATATGTAAGATTATATGAAACGTGTGAAACTACATTGTGAAAAAAAAGATATGTTCCCTGCTGTATAATTATATCAAAATGGGTTCTACTGTCATGCATAATAAACCAATAAAAAAAACAACAACCAGTTCCTTAGTGGAGACAGTGTATCAGGCAAGTGTTCTTGTACATCCAGCTATCTGTTCTTGTGACTCCGGTAGCAAGCTGCAGTTTGGAAAGTCCTTGGGAAAAGTTATTACAGGACTGCCAGGGAGTCTTTGTAATAGTTTTTTATCATAGGCATACAAGAGGGCCCTCCTTCATAACCACCTATTTCTCTGCTTGGTTGAGATTGGACACAAGTGACTCCATTTAAATTCTGACAACCTACATAGGGGTAATGAAAATAATCTAACACTATACAGAGATGATTGTTATACAACATTGTGAATGTACCAAATGCCACTGAATTATTAATTTTAAAATGGTTAATTTTATGTTATATAAAATTCACTTCAATAAATAATAAAAAAGTCTATCCCCACAGGTTTTGTTATACATTTATCTTTCTCTACTAATCATAACTGATGATATGAAATCCCATATCATCAGCATCTCACTTCTATCTGATGAGGGTTATTAATGTACAAATATGTCCTAATATCTTATATTCTTAAATAATAACAATAAGACAAAATATCCTTTCTATATAGTCAGCTGTGAATTTTTAAAAAATACCAATTCCCAGTCTCCACTCCAGATCAAATGATCAGAGCTGGGACAGAGTACACAGAGCATCAATATTTTAACTTGTGTTGAGAGTATTTCTGGTTGATAGTGGCCACTCTGTTGGTATCTATCAGGAATGCTTTTAGTTCCACACAACAGAAAATCTAACCACAGGAGGGTAAACAAAAAGGTTTTTGTTTTTAGTCTCAGATACAAGAGCAGGCAGTCCAAGCCTGGTGCAGCAGCTTACCAATATCTTTACAAACCAAATCTTTCCCTTTCTCTTCAAGGTGCTGTCCTAAGCATAATAGTTATTTACTCTCCATCTTGATGATCAGGATGGCTGCCAGGTGTCATGGCTTCATTCCAACATCCTAAACAGAAAGGTCAGAGGCAGAATGTTTCTTTTCAAAAGGTTCTGTTTATTCTGGAAAGGTAGTCCTCCACTTGACTTTCCATTATAAAACATCTTATTAGCTAGAACTAGATTGTTTGCCACCTATGGTTCCATCACCAGGAAAAGAACCCTAGGATTATATAAGGGGATAAGGCTAAATTTGAGATTGGGAGCAGGGTACTCTTACTCTTCCTGAGAGCAATAGATCTTTACCAGCAATAAAACTGGAGTTCTGTTAATGGAAGGAAATGAGGTGCAATGTCTGTTGCACAGAAAACATACTGTTATACCATTTACCTGTTGTCTATCACAGAAGTATCAGAAGAATTGACTGTGCAGCATTTGCTATGTCCTCAGCACCTATTTTCTTTTTGATCCACTTTAAACTGGCTTCCATTTGCAATTCACTCAAACTATTTTTTGTCAATGTCACCAATCATTGGTGTATCACAAAGTCCAAAGGTCACTTCCCTGACCTCATTTTATTCAAATTTCCAGCAAAATTTGAAAACAATGACCAGTCTCTTTAGGCACTGTCTCCTCTTGGCTACTATGACACAGTACTTTCCTGGATTTCTTCCTCCTTTATTATTTATTTATCTGATGTTCCTGTCTCTATACTTAACATACAAAGAGAATGGAGTCCTCCAGAGGTTGGGTCTCACTCTCTTCTTTGTTTATCCATATTTTTCTCTCAAGTGATCTCATCCAAGTCCTTAGATAAAGATAGCATCTACAATGATGACTCAATCAGCCTTATTTCCAACCATGGAAATATCTAACCATCCCTGAGACACAGAATTATATAACAAATTACCTGTGTTAACATCTCACTTGGGTATCAAAAAAAAAAAAAAGGAAGGAAAAGATAGCTTAAACTATCTTATAGCCCTTAAACCCTTTTCTCCTCCTATATTTCCTAATTCTAAAATGGCATCACTATCCATCCAGTAGTTCTAACCAAAAAAATAAGCTGTGCTAAGAACAAAATCAAACTTACTATTGCATTTACAGGGTTCTATATGAATGGTATGCCTTTATGTATTTGTCTTGTACTATATTATATTGCTTTACATCTATTCTGATCCAATCACAATAGTCTTTCTGATTTTGAATGTTAAGCTTGGTTTGCCTCATGAGTTTTGAATTTGAAGAAATGAAATACCACCATACATCTCTGAGAATGCCCCAAACCCAAACCACTAGAGGTATGGAGCAATAAGAATACTTGTTGGTGGGAATAAAATTAATATGGTGACTCTAAAAGATAGTATGGCAGTTTCATACAAAACTAAACACAGGCTTGCCATGTGGTCCAGCAATTGAACTTTTGGTAGTTACCTATATGAATTACGCACTTATGTCCACAGTTGCACATGATGTCCATAGTGACTTTATTCACAATTGCTAAAACTTAGAAGCAACTAAAATGTCCTTTAATTAGTAAGTGGATAAAAATTTTAGTACATTAACACAATGGAATATTATTCAGCAATAAAAAGAAATATGCAATCAAGTCATGAAAAGACATGTAGAAACCTTAAATGCCTACTGATTAGTGAAAGAAGTCAGTCCAAAAGGGTACACACCATACCAACTCTATGAAATTCAGGAAAAGGAAAAAAATAATGTGATAGTAAAGATCTGTGGTTGTCAGGAGTTCCAGGGCAGGGAGGGAAGGACACACAGATGGAGTACAGGGAGTTTTTAGAGTAGTAAAACTATTCTAATACTCTAACAATGGATATATTATAATGTATTTGATGAACTCCCTAGAACAATACAACATCAAGAGTAACCCCTAATGTAAACCTTGGACTTCAGTTAATCTCATCAATTGTAACCAATATACCACACTAATGCATGATGTTAATAACAGGGGGAATCATGGGGGCAAGGGGAGTATCTGAGAACTCTGTACAACCTGTTCAATGTTTTCTAAACCTAAAACTGCTTTCAGAAAAAGTCTATTCCCACTACCAACAAAAGAGAGAAAGAAAGAAAGACAAAAAGACAGTAAGTAAGTTGGGGTTGGGATATAACTCAGTGGTAGGGCATTACCTGACAAGTGCAAGGCCCTGGATTCAATCCCAAGTACTGAAAAAAAAAAAAGTCAGTTAAAAAAAAGAATCATGACCCTTTCGACAGGTGGTTTATAAGAGGGTTACATGATGGATAACAATGCTATGGGACTCAATTTCAAAATTTTAATAGTAGCTTTAACAATCAGTTAGTAGCTGTTAACTACTCTTAATATTTTTATCTTGAATCCAGTCCAGAATACATCCTTGCATATGAATTGTCCACTAACAGCTGAAAAATTCCCTTTAAATATTCCCCAAATGACTCAATTTCATTCCATCCAAAACTGAACTTTCTTATTCACTCATTCTTCTAATACCAGCAAGAACTCCCTCTTTCTCAATTGTTACTAAAATCTGCAAACTCTACTTCCTACTTCTTCAATTCATCCTTTTCCATTTAGCCTGCCTTACTGCATACATTCTGTCATTTTCACCTTGGATTAAATAGGCTTGCTACCTTGAGAATTTTGATTCTGAAATATATCTTCCAAATGGATAAATCTGTCTAAAGTACAAATATATCTAATTTTTAATTCCTATTAACTATAGAATCAAACCAAAGTACTAAAATGAAAAACTTCATAATCTCTACAACCTAATTTCCCACCATTTTTCATCTTGAATTCCATATTGTGGTAATACTAAAGTGCTTACAATTACCTACAGTATCTTTCCTCTACACTGAGTCCTCTACAAGGAATTCTTTCTCTGAAGAATCTCTACTCCCCTGTCTATCCATACTTGACAGAGTCAGACATTATCTTCTCCAGTTTCCCCTGATTCTGTCTTTCTCATACTTTAAGCTTCCTCACCCAAGGCCATCCAAAATCATTTCTAAGACAACTATGAGCAGGATGGAGAATGAAGAAATGTGTTTATGTGAGTATGGGTGGTGGTGGAGGGAAGTGGGGGAAAAATCAGCTATTGTGGTATGAAAAGTTATAGAAAGAGCATCAATAAATACTTAAGTTGGAAAAGGAATAAGGGAGAATGGGCCTAATGTTTGAACCCATTCCATAAAAGAGAGAGAAGGAAAAAACAGGTTATTGAAAGAAAACAGGGTCTTTCTTTTCTTTACCCTGGAGACTTTAAAAATTCAGACAATGGACTTCAAAAAAATGAGGCAAAATCAATCTTTACCCAACAAATCTATTATAATCATTTTCTCTAAATTTATCCTGATTTAATATTTGGTGTCAATTTTCTCAATTTTGTAGTCCCTAGCCCCCTTATTTCTTAGGTAAGAAAAGTAACTTTCCATCCTTTATTTTACACATAATTTGATTTGGCACTAACCACTGCTTCAAGTAATTTTTTCTGATTATAATATCCTCTTTGATTGGAGTTTCTGTTCTGACAAACTTATAGACTCCCTGTTTGTCTCATGTATTTTTATGGTTGTGTCCACATACATCTGATTCGACCCTGATGTAAAGCAAAACAAAAACAAAAGCAATACACTTCAAGGCTGAATCTGTAGCAAAGTCCTCCAGCTTACGGTTTATTCTTTACCATATAAATAACAAAATTATGAATATTTCAACCTCTTTTGTTCCAACTAATTTACATCCCCCTTTTCTCTCTTTTTACACTTACTAAAGTCCAAGTTCCTGTCACTAAATTTAACCACTAACTTGGGGGTCCATCAACACTTTGTTATTCCTATTCTCTGGGGATGTGTAAAAAAAAAATCATCCATCATCCAGCAACTAGAATAGTGCCTGGCACATAAAAGGTTCTGCATAAATTCTTTGCATCCAACAGATTAATAAGTAACGGAGTTAAAGTGACATTCAGAAAAACAATCCTAATTTGTACAACACATTTGAATTATTAACAGCTAATTATACTGGTCCTGATAAAACTCTATTTTACTCTCATTCTACAATTAAAGATACCCTTGGCTTTCTCTTTCTTGTTTCCAGGGTGGTAGGCCAATTGTTTGTTGTTGTTTTTAATTCTGGAAGGCTCAACATTCTGTGAATCCACATATTGTACGTGAGGATTCAGATTTCCTTTCAGGGCTTAAAGTCACCAGCTCCAAAATTTTAGCTTGAAGCCTTCTGTGGCCAAGTCCTAGGTATCACTTTTGATGGTTCATGCCTTTTTCATTCGACCTTCACCTCGCAACAGGCCAGCCTCCTCCACCACACCCGCTATTAGCATTCTCACTCTCCCCTCAAGTAAAACACAGCCACACAGTTACGCCAGGTCTCCCTAAGACTCCCAGAGCTACGGTTGAGCCCACATGCCGCGTTTATAACCACATGTTGCCTTCCTCCAACCAGATGAGGTTTGGTCGGGACACTATTTCGCTCTTCCGGAACGCACCAGTGGTCTCAGACCCCACAACCACAGCTCCCCGCCTTCCGTCCTCTCGCGACTTCTGAGAGAACTTGCCAGGATCTCTCGCTTGGAGAGAGGCCCCGCCCCACGCCCGGGCGGCGCGTCCCGCGCATGCCCGGTGCGCACCGCCTCGGTCTCCGTGGGCCCTCACGCGCGGCGTGCATCTGGCTAGCAGTCCCTGACTCCTGCGCCCCGCCCCGCTCGGTCGTTTGGGGCTGAGCGCGTTTCGGGAGAGCCTCAGAGCTCGCGGCGTTGACTGACTCGTTCTTGCGCATCCGGCCCGAGAAACTCTGAGAGAGTGCGCCCAGTTGGCTCCTGGACTGATGCCTCCTGCATCCCAGGTAAACGGGGTGGCGGGAGGTTTGGGCGACTGGAGAATGATCGGGGCGGGCAGAAACCAGGCTTGGAATTTCCGGCCGCAGCCTCCTTGGAGAAACAGAAGGGGCCGCGCGGAATCCGCATCCAGGGAATGCTGGTCCCGTGCGCCCAGGAGTGATGGGGCACCCTCAGAGGTCAGCGTCCTGGGATTCTCAGGTGACAGACGACTCTTTCTTTGCTATTACAGGACTTAAGTAGCTGAGCATTTATTCAAAAGTGTAGGGTTTTTGTTTGCTTTTCCCTTAAGTCCCAGGGAGTTAGAGGGTTCTAGTCCTGGTTTAGCCTCTGATCTACTGTGCGTCCTTGAGAAGCACTTGAGTCTTATATATTTTGGTTCTCACAATTTTAAGAGTGAGTAAGAATACAATCCGGTGCTTCTTTAAGTGCTCCGAGCCACGCTGTACAAAGATACTGTGAGAGTTCTTTTGGTTCACGACGTCGGAGGGCCCACATTTCTCTGACTGGAAGGTGACACCAGCGTACAGTATTTGCCAAGTACTTTCAGCTTTGTGGATGAAAGAAATTGGATAAACATAAGATAGACTCATCATTAGACAAGGATGGTGGAAAGAAATGTCTTTCCTCAAGAACAGACTTTTTGAAAAGCTCCTTTGTGCATTTTATGGAGGTAGAATCACAGAGTAGACAAAGGTAAGCCAAAACAAGAGGTCAAACAAAACTGCATTTCAAGGAGGTTCTTTTTTCTTTCCCATATAACTTTAACATATTATCACAAGTTGTTCTTTGTGAAGTTTCCTCTTGGGGTCTGGGATAGAACTAACCTAATGTGACAATTACATAATCATGGAGTATCATTTGCAATAGTATACTAATAAAATTTATTCAAACAATGCTAATTTTTCTATGTGAAGTAGTAGAAGTTGTCTTATTGTAGAGAGAGAATGATGGCAAATCAGAAAAGGCAATGGGAGATGTACACAATTTTCCTTCAAAGGCTCACAGTTCATAGAAATCTCCGTGTTAATTTTTAAAAGTATGATAAACACAAAAGTGTTTGAATCATATTTGTGCAACTCATTGATTTTTCAGAGTGTGCATACTCCTGTCTCCAGTACCTAGATGGAAAAAGAACATTACAGTATTTGCATCCCAGAAGCCCCACTTTGTGGTTCTAGCTGAGCAAAGGTAACCATTTTCTCAACTTTGAACATTATTGAGTTTCAGCTATTATTGACTTTATATTAAAAAATTCATACAGTATATAGTCCTCTGAGTCTGGCTTCAGCTCAATTTTGGGTTATATAGCAGAAGTTTTTTCATTTTCATATTGTATATTATTCCACTCAGTTTTAGGTTACTAACAATAGGGTTGCTATGATATTTTATAAGTATTTTGGTGAATTTATGTATACATTTATGTTGGGTATATACTTACTAGTAATGTAGCTGTGTTATAGGCTATGCAGGTGTGTGTTTATGGAATACACCACCAAAAAGTGTTTCAAATTGTGTTAATTTACAATTCCATTAGCAGTGGATAAGTATTCTTTGCCCTCAAATATTTGTCACACTTCACATTATCTTTCATTTTAGCCATTCTGATACGTATGTATTGATATTACTTTGGGGTTTCCCACTAATTTTCCTAATGACTTAAAATTATCGCACATCTCTACATGTATTTATTGGTCATTTGCATATTCTCTGTTTCTGCAAAAGGCAAAATATTAGATATAGGCAGTCCTCAGTTTGGAGTTTCAATTAGTGCAGTACCATGCAAAGCTAGGACTATTGATTTAGTTTTAGGTCTTGCAGGCCCCAGACGGTCTCTGGTGCATATTCTTATCTTCATTCCTTTTTTCTTTCTGTGCTTCCTTTTATGTTTCCCTCCCTTCCTTCCTTTCCAAACCTTTAAAAATATAAAAACTATTCCTAACTCACAGACTGTACAAAAACAGTTTTAAAAGATAAACATAGGCACTAAAATTCTAGTCTGCTTGAGTTTTCAGAAATTCATGAATGGGGCAGCACCACATTTGAAGTAGTTAAGTAAAGGGCACAAGGTGAGAACTTTTATAAGGTGTTGAAGGAAGCAAGGCAAGAAGAGTATTTGATTGGTTACAGTTGAAAGTCCCTAGTAAGAGGTTAGTTAGTTTTTTTTTCTTTTCTTTCTTTCTTTCTTTTTCTTTTTTTTTTTTTTATTCTGTGGATTGAACCCAGACCCTTGTGCGTGCTCTGCAAATGCTCTGCCACTGAGTACATCCCCATCCCTTAAAATTTTATTTTCACACAGTTGTCTCCCCAAGGTGGCCAGGCTTGTCTTGAACTTGCAATCCTCCTGCCTCAGCCTCCCCAGTGGCTGGAATTATGGGTGTGTACCACTGCTGCTTAGTTGGTTTTTCCAATTGGTTAAGCTTCAATTTTATTTTACTGCTTACATTGAATTGGGCTCGATTTTCCTTACATAGGAACCAAGGCTCTGGAGCCATCCTAGCCAAATGGCCTTCTAATTAATTACTTTAGCACAATTATGTGGGCTGGATTTGGGCTTTAGGCCTCAGTTGGTGATCCCTGCTCTATTGAAAGATTGTGTTCAACCCTTTGCCCATTGATTGTTGGTGAAATCAATAGCTGAGATGAGCAATATTGGTCAAGTAAAGATATGTAATAGAATTAAGCAATATGTGCTGCAGTATTTCGGAGTTGAATTTAAAGTGTATAAACAGTCTTTGCTTTTCTCCAGTTTTATTTCTAGAGAGATCAATTTCTCAACTTTCTTATGCCCCTACTTTCTTCTGTCCTTTAAATCTGAAGAACAAAAGAGAAGTAAAAACTGAGAAAGGAGATAAACTCTTTCTTTGATATTGAAAAAAAGACTAGAAAAGATGATATCCAAATAGCTTGGGACACTTTGAATGCAATTATTAACCATGTATAATATGCTTTGGCAATATTTTGAGTTAGATATTGCTCATCTTGAGATGGCTTAATTAAATTTTCTCTATCTGATTGAATGTCTTCTTGATAGGAGAGAAGCAATAGTCAAAGGCTTGGACCCTGAGGTTCCAACTGTGACATTCACTCAGCCCAGGATGAAGGTCTTCTCTTCCTTATACGTCTCTTCTCTTAAACTGAACTTCCTCCCTTTTACTCAATACCACCAAACATTTTCTTTTAATACTATTGAAATTAATATTTTCAGGTAAACTTTTCTATTTTTAGGTGACTTATAAAAGTGAATTTAGTATATATTTAGACATATGCTGAGAATAATGAAAGACTTGGGGATAATCACTATCAATGTTATGCTTTCTTTGATGTGGATAAACGAATATTTCTTTCTTCCCTTTTTGGGGGGGGACAGATTCTGGAGATTTAACCCAGGAGTACTGTACCACTGAGCTTCATCCCCATCCCCTTTTGGTTTTTATTTTGTGACAAGGTCTGACTAAGTTGCTTAGGGCCTCCCTTAATTGCTGAGGCTGACCTTGAACTTGTGATTCTGCAGTCTCAGCCTCCTGAACTGCTGGAATTACAAACCAGTCTTCCTTAATTGTTAAACAGATGGATATTTAACATAGTCTGTACCTTCTACCACTAAGGAATTGCATTCCTTAAACTTTCCTTACATAGAATTCTGGATGGTATAATGTGTTAGTCAACAATGGATAACAAATGCACTACTCTTATTAATTTCAGAAAAATTTTAATTAAATAGTTCATCTTGATGTTTTTGAGACCATGATTTTAATCTGTTTAGGTTTTTGTTTTTGAGGTAGGGTTCTCTCTGTTTCACAACCTGGACAACAACTGGGCTTAAGCAATTCTATTTCAGCCTCCCAAGTAGCTAGGACTATGTGCACTAGCTACCGCAGCTGGCATGTATCACTTTAAATATGTTTGAGAATTCGTACTTTTATATTCTGAAATATTAAATTTTAACCATTTAACTATAAATCCCCTATTTATAAAGTTTAATTGATAGGTATTTGTCTTCTCTAAGTTGGCAACATAAATGATTACTTTGAATCATTGGTTGATTTGGTGTTTGACTAAAATGGATGACTAATGCGATAAATTTACCATAGAACTGCTTTTGGCAGTTGGCATAAGCACCTCTGGTTCTGCTACTGTAAATATTGAAAATATTGTAAATTTAGATTTGTACTATTTCAGTTGTATAGAGGCAGATAGAATACTCTTTGTTATTTGCAGTTCTGCACTGGGATGATTTGATTATGTACAAATATTACTTTGAGAATTGCTTTCACTAAGCCTGGATTTAAGTTTTGGAAGCTACTAGAATACATCAGGGTTCATTTTAATGGAACTTTGAATCTTGACTCTTGCCTTATTGCTTCCTGTTGAAGCATACTTATCTTCATCTTTTTTCTTTGAAGATCTTGTTTCTGTGGAACAAGTTTTGAAAAACTGAAAAAAAAAGATGAGTATGTACATAAATATCTAGATCAATTAGCATTTAAAAAATTTATTGTGACATGTAGTTCATGAGAAGTATAAAATATATGGACAGTTCAATGAATAAGTGAAAATTGAGCCACTGTATAATATCCATCAATGTTTTGAATTGAATGATCTTTGGCACTTGTTAGTGCTTGCTTGTATATTTTTAAAGAATGTTCTTTGTGTGTGTGTGTGTGTGTGAGAGAGAGAGAGAGAGAGAAAGAGAGAGAGAGAGAGAGAGAGAGAGATGGATATGATGCTTTGTATGTGTCTATTCAGTAAAGTTTGTTAATGCTGTTGTTAAAATCTTTTCCCGTAATGATTTGTATGTATGTATCTGTATGTGCTTGTTATGGTAATTATTGGAATTTCATTATGTGTGAATGCTCCCTTTTTAACTGTGGAGTCTATTTCTGTCAAAGCTGAGGCTGACTTAGATCCTTTTGCATCAGCCTCCTGAGCTGCTAGGACTAGAGTTGTGTGCTAGTGCACCTGACTGTATATTTCTTCTTTTGAGAAATAACTGTTTAGTTCATTTGCCCGTGAATTGGCTGGGTTATTCATTTCATTGATGTTGTTTTGGGAATTCTTTATACATTTTGGATTTTAATCCTCTGTCAGAAGAGTACCTGGCAAAGATTTTCTCCTATTCAGTAGGCTCTTCATTCTCTTATTTCCCTTGCTGGGTAGAAGATTTTGAATTTGATGACACCCCCTTTATTAATTCTTGATATCATCTGAGCTTTTAGAGTCCTATTTTGGAAGTTGTTTCCTGAACCTGTATATTGACCCTCTGTTTTCTTCTAGCAGTTGCAGAGTTTCTGGTCTTATTCCTATGTCCTGGAATTTTGAGTTGACTTTTGTGCAGGGTGAGAAATAGGCCTAGTTTCTTTCTTCTTGTACATATGGATATCTGGTTTTCTTAGCACTGAGACTTTTTGTTTAAAAGGCTCTCTTTTCTCCAACATATATTTTTTGGTTCTTTGTCAAAGATCATGTGATCTGTGTGCATTCCTGTCTGTGTCTTCTATTGTATTACATTGGTCTATGTGTCTGTTTTATGTAAGTATTGTGGTGTTTTTGTTACTATAGTTCTGTAGGATAATTTGAAATGGGTATTGTGGTGCCTCTAGCATCTTTCTATTAGCTTAGAATTCTTTTGGACTTTCTGAGTCTTTATTCTTCTCTATGAATATTAGGACTGATTTTTCTAGTTATGTGAAGAATGTCATTGGCATTTTGATGGGGATTGCATTGAATCTGTAGACCATTTTTGGTATTGTGGCCATTTTAACTATTAATTCTCCATATTCATGAATGTGGAATGTCTTTCTATGCTCTAATGTCTTCTTCAATTTCTTCAATGTTCTGTAATTTTTTATTGTAGACATCTTCATTTTCTTGTTAGATTTATTTCCAGCTACTTTATGTGTTTCTTTATTTTGAGGCTATTATGAATGGAATTGTTTTCCTGATGTCATGATTTTCAGCAGATTCATTATTTGTGTCTAGAAAAACTACTGTTTTTTGTATATTGATTTTGTATCCTGCTGTTTTCCTGAATTTATCAGTATTTAACGTCATCTAGTGAAGTTTTTGGAATCTTGTAAGTAAAGGATTTCGTCTGCAAATAGTGATAATTTGACTTCTTCCTTTTTTATCTGTATCCCTTTAATTCCTTCTTCTGCCTAACCACTCTTGCTAAAATTTCAAGTACTCTATTGAATAGGACTGGCGAGAGTGCTCATCCTTGTTTGGTTCCTGATTTTAGGTGAAATGCTTTCAGTTTTTCCCACTCACTGTGAATTTGTCTTTGGGTTTGTCATAAATATATATCCTTCTGTCTCTAGTTTCTTCAGTGTTATTATCCTGAATGGGTACTGAATTTTGTCAAAGGCCTTTGTGTATCTACTGAGATGATCATGTGATTTTTGTCTTCAATTCTATTTATGTGGTGAATAATATTTATTGATGTGTGTATGTCAAACCATCCTTGCATCCCAGTAACAAAATCAACTTGATCATTCTGTACAATGTTAATGCTTTTTTGAATATAATTCGTGAATATTTTTTAAGCATTTTTATATTTGTGTTTTAAAATTATTGTTCTGTAGTTTTCTTTCCTTGATACCCTTATCTGTTTTAGTGTCTGGGTAATACTGCCTTCATGGAATGAACTTGGGAGTGCTCTCCCTTGCCTAACCTTTCATTTCATGGAATAATTTAGGAACATTGGCATTAATTCTTTAAATTTCTGAAAAATTCAACTAAGAATTCCTCTGGTCCTGAGCTTATCATTGTTGGAAGTCTTTTCATTGATGCTTTAATCAGAAGTTGTTATTGTTCTATTTAGATTTTCAGTATCCACTGAGTTCAATTTTGGTAAGTTGTATGTGTTTATAAATTTTTCTGTTTCTTCTTGATTTTCCAATTCATTGTAATTTAAGTTTTCAAAATAGTTCTTGATGGATTTCGGTGATATTTGCTTTTTTCATCTCTAATTTTATTAATTTGGGTCTTCTCTTTGCTTTGGTTATTTTTAACTATGAGTTTATCAATCTTGTTTATCTGTTCAAGGAACCAGTTCTTTGTTACATTGACCTTTTGTTATGCTTTAATTCTTTTATTTAATTAATTCAAGTACTCATCTTAATTGATCCTTCCTACCCCTGGTTTTGGAATGGTTTCTTCTTGTGTCTACTCATATGTAAACTTTTCTCTTAGAACTGCCTACAGAATATCCCAGAGATTCTGGTATGTTGTATCTCTGTTCTTATTAGTTTCTAAGAATTCCTTACTTTTCCCCCTGATTTCTTCTGTGACTCATTTATTGTTTAGAAATGTATGTTCAATTTCCATGTATGTATGTAATTTTCATAGTTTTCCTTGCTGTTGACTTCTAATTTTCATTATGACCTGATAAGATGCAAGGGATTACATCATTTTATTTTTTGATATTTACTAACTAACTTTGTGACCTAAAATATATTGGATTTGGAAAATGTTCCATGAGCTGCTAAGAAAAAAGTGAATTCTGCTGTTGTTGGATGAAATAATTCAATAGATGTCTTTTAGGTTTTATTGTTTAAAATATTTTTTTTAGTTGTAGATGGACACAATACCTTTATTTATTTATTTGTTTATTTATTTTTTTATGTGGTGCTGAGGATCAAACCCAGTGCCTCACATGTGCTAGGTAAGCACTCTGCTACTGAGCTACAACTCAGCCCAATCTTTTAGGTTTTAGGTCCATTTGACTTATAGTGTATTTTAGATCTGATGATTTTACTGATTTTATGTTTCAGTGACCTATCAGTGAGAGGGATGTGTTGAAAACACCCCAATATTATTATATTGACTTCCATCTGATCTTTTTTTTTTTTGTACTTGGGATTGAACTCAGGAGTGCTTAAGCCCACTAGCCACATCCTCAGCTCTTTTTTGTAATTCATTTAGAGACAGAGTCTCGCCAAGTTGCTTACGCCCTCACTAAGTTGCTGAGGCTGGCCTTGAAATTGCAGTTCTCCTGCCTCAACCTCCTGAGCTGCTGGGATTACCAGCGTACACCACTGCACCCAGCCTCTCTGAACCTTTGAGAAGTATTTTGTGTATGTGTGTGTATGTGTGTCTGTGTTTGTTGTTGTTGTTGCTATTGTTTTTTTCCTTTTTAAAAATTTTAATTAGATGCACTGATGCTTGGGCATAAATATTTACTATTGTTTTATCTTCTTTTTGGATTATTCTCTTTACCAGAATGTAGTGAACTTTTTTGTTTTCTGGTAAATTTTGGCTAAGATGTGCCTGAAAAGTTCATGTGTGAGACATTACAGGCAAGTTTAGAGGTGAAATGATTGGGTCACTGGGATGGTGCCTTTGAGGCATTTTTTCCCCCCTGGTGAGAGGAGATCTCTTTCTTCTTCCTGTTTGCCATGTCATAAGTTGTTTGCTTAACACCTTTCCACCATTGATTTTGTGTGTCATTGAGAGCAACAGAGTTGGCCGCCTATGAACTGAGACCTCTGCAAATGTGAGCACCAAATAAACTTTTCCTCCCTTAAAATTGTTCTTATCAGTTCTTTTTGTCACAGCAACAAAAGAGCTGACTAAAACATTAGATATGAGAATAGCTACTCCTGCTTGCTTTTGGGCTCCATTTGTATGAATATCATTTTCCATCCTTTCAACGTGTGGATTTCTTTGCCTGAGCTGTGTCTCTTGCAGACAATGTATAGTTGGGTCTTGTTTTTAAATCCAGTCTACCAGGATGTGTCTTTTAATTGGAAAGTTGAGACCATTTATATTCATTGTTACAAAAAGATGTTTGTTATTATAAAGAGAATAATTGTTATTTTATTTACTTCCATTTTTATCTTTTTCTCATGTTTAAAATGGCCCTAATTCTCATTTGATTAAGTACTCTTCTATTGAGATCCTTTCCTGAGTTCAGATGTTTGTTTTTTGTTGCACGTGGCTGCAACAATGAGGTAGGACTAGTGGGTCACACTATCCAAGTGCCAACCCCTGAGGCAAAGCATGGAAAAGGAACTCAGTCTCTGTGCACTGAGGTGTGAGAAGAGCTTTATTTGGAAGAGATGAAACACTGTCACATAGGAAGCCACTTCTGTCTCTATTGTGTATAATGCTATCTTATAAGCTTGAAGTTAAGCTAGGCATACACCTTAAAGGTCAAGCCTCACATAAACAGTTACTAGCCTATTTGGCAGATTATCGGTCAGTAACAAAGTAACAAGCAATTTTGTGAACCCAGGAGGTGACAGGCTCACAAGTCACAGAAGAACTGTTTTACCGACCACAGGGGAACATCCTATTCACAGAACACAGGACATGGGGATGGGGTCCTAGTCCCCGAGTGGCCTGAAAGGTGCATGCCGTGTTTACCTCCTTCCAGGGGGCAGGGCAGAGCCCTAGTCCCCACGTGGCCTGTTCGGTGTGTATGTCTCCTGACAGAGTGCCACGTAGGCCTCCTTCCAGGAGATAGGTTCCACAGTTTCTAATGTCTTCTGTGTATATGATATCTTAATATCATATCTTAAGTATTTTCTGTAATGCTGCTTAGTAGTAGTGAATTCTGGATTTCTTTTCATAATCTCTCTTTATTGAAGTGATCTTTCACCTCCTGAAATTTATCTCTGATTTCATACCTTACATTATCCTTTATGTCATGGATTAGTTTCACTGTATATTCTGAACTTTTTCTCTGACATTTCTTCTGCTGTGCTGTCAATGGATTCTATTATTGGAGCATTTTGGTTTGTTTGGGGCACTTTGTTCCCTTGATTTTTCATGTTGTTCATGTGTCTTCTCATCTAGCAGTGTGGATCTGAGGTAGTATAATTTCTATCCTATAGACTTATAGTATCCTTGAAGGTTTCCAGTACATCATGTTTAAGGGAGAGATCAATATTAGCAGCATCCAATGCAAAAAATACATGGCCTTAAACCAAATAGCTCCTATTAAGACATTTGGCACTTCTCTCCCAGGCTGAGGACTGAGAGCTGAGACCTGTGCATCTGTTATGAAGTGTTCTGTATTGGGCAGATCAGGAACAGGTGCTGAGAGTACAGGTTGGCCTCCTAGATGTGAGTGCTGGGCCAGGTTGGTGGATATTGGGGAATTGGGGAGCTGGAGGGCCCCATTGGGTGCTGGACTCATGCTGGACTCATGCTGGACCTGGTAGGACAAGGAGATCAGTGGATGCTGGACTGGGAATGGAGTCAGGCTGGTGCTGGGGCCCAAGCGGGTCCTGGGAACCTGGTGGTTACCAGACAGGCTGGTTGGGCGAACTGAGAGCAAAATGCTCTCACATTTTCTTCCTACCTTCTGACTCACTATAGCTAGCCCCAACTGTCCCTTTGAGCTTCAGGACTCACGGAGTTGGGGTGAGCCCAGTTCTCACCTTCATCTGCAGCAAGATGGTGGCTACTAGCACACCCCACCAGAATACCTGAGGTGTAACCAAACCTACAGGCATCTTGGTAATGGACCTCGAGACCCTGGTAGGTGTCCCCAGACGGAAGTGACCATATCCTGAGATGGCAGTGGCGGCAAAACCGGAGGCACCCCAACACTGGGCCTCCAAACCCCAGCCAGTGTCCCAAGATATAGGGTGCTGAGTCTTGAGATGGTGTTGGTGTTGGTGGTGGCAGCAGTGGTAGTGGTGTCCCAAATGGAGGCAGCTGCGTTCAGAGATGGGGCAGTAGCGGAGGGCAGCACTGTGCTCTCAACATATATTAATTACTAAGTTATTACTAATGATCTCTACTACTCTATTAACCAAGGAGAAAAGTGGGTGAGTAGTAATTTATTATAGGCTGAAAATATTAAACATTAATGGTAGTATACTAAATTGAATTCGAGAAAGTGTTTTAAAAATAAAATAGGAACAGAGAAAGGAAAAAAAGTGTGGTGGAGGGAAAGGAGACTGAATCCAGTTAATTGACATAATACACAAAATTAGAACTCTGAAAAACCACCAAATGTGTGAAAATATTAGAATTCAGTTTAAATCACACAGTTGATACAATAACAATCATAAAAGGATTCAGTGTTTTTCTTCTTGCTGAGATTTTTTTAATATGGAGATATTCTTTCCAGGTTTTCAATTTTAGAATCTTCCCACTATGAGGAAGTTTGCATGACACAAATATTGTGCTTTTTACTTATTCTCAGTTCAGGCTCTTACCTGCTGAAGATAGTAGGGGAATATTCTAGATTCTGTCCCTTTCTTATCCGGCAGCATCTATTAGGGGAATGTTCTATGACTGAGCAGATTTTACCCACAATAACAAAACTTTGTTATTGTGACTGGAGTTTTGGGTGTAAGTCTGGAAGGGCCTTTAAGGTCCTCTTCTCCAGATTGCATCACACCACCCTTTCTGAGATCTTCAAGTTTATGTGCTGGGGGCAGATGTGTGGGACATGTCTGTCTATTCTCCAGATACATCTGGGTGTGGGGTCAGTGGTATGGATCTGTGGTAGTCTGTCTCAGGATCACCACTTTCCACCTGTCCCTGATCTCTGCCAGTTCCACTCACATCAGCCATACTCCTAATCCCAGATTGCAGACCACTAGTTTCAAATGAAAGCACCCTTCACTCTTTTCCACCTTGCAGACTTATAAACTGGCAACTACTGTTCCTGTTGCCTCCTGGAGCTTCTCCCAAGTCTGTGTTATAGTCTCACTCCTGTGCCCAAACTGATTTATAGCATGGGCACCCAACAGTGGTAAGTAAAGTCTAATTGGCTCTTTGGTCTTGAATATTCAAAAAGCAAGTATACTGAGAACAAGACAAAAAAGAAAAAATTATGGAGCACAAGGTATGGAAAACAAAGGTATACCTAGGGATTTCTAGTCTTCCACTTAAGAACTACAAGCAGTCTTTTTTATGCCATTGCCACTTTCTCATTTTCACCATCTCTGCTGGAGAGCCAGGACTTTCCTCCAATACTTGCCCAGCTTCCTGAATCTGAGCTTATTTTCTGTTCAGATTATAAATTTGTTCGACAGTAACTCCTCTTTTTCTTAATTTTACTGGGAGAATTTCTTTGTCTCCTCGGAAGTGAGCTTCCCCTCTCCTGCTGAGCACCACACAACTAGCACTACTGTGTTCTATTCCTTTTATTTTCTTTCTATGCTAGGACTTGATGTTTCTTGTATTCTCCTGGTTGCTAGCTCTCTTGAATTGTCTTCCCCCCTACCTCCCACAACCTTCCTACCTCAATGTACTACCACAGAATAATTGTTTTAATGCACTCTCAGGAAGCTGCTACAATATTATGGGTTCTTCTGATCTGCTATTTGTCCTCGATTTATTTATTTTGAAATCATGTTATTTAAAGCATATAATTTTGATTGATCTATTTTCTTATAAATCAAAATTTTTTTCTCAATTTTGAGAGACCCTCTATTTCTGGTGATGCTTTTTGTTTTAAAGGCTAGTTTTATTTTTGAAAAAACTTTGTCTTGAAATAATTTTAGATTTACTGGAGAGTTGTAAAAATAATACTGTGTATTATGATGATTCATCTTAAGTTTTTGGGTTTATGATGGCATGAAAATGATAGGAGTTCAGTGGAAAGAGTAGTTCAAACTTAGAATTTTGATGTTCTCCCAGAGGTAAGATAATCTCTGTGATGCTTGGCAGTGACAGCTGCATCTTCCAGTCATCATACTGTCACAGGGACAAACAACTGGTACTCTACAGTGTACCATGTTGCTAAGTTATGTTTGGTAGGTTAGGTGTATTAAATGCATTTTTGACATACAATATTTTCAGCATATGCATTTGTAAGAATATAACCCTATGATGTCAGTGAGCATCTCTAAAGGTTCCTGTATACCCATCACCCTACTTCTAATGTTATAATGTATAATCATAGCATAGTAATAAAAAATAAGTTAATATATATTTTCACTAAATTCACTAAATATTGTAACTTAATTCAGTTAACAACTCACCAAATGTTGTGTAAGTTGTAAATATGGTGAATAAATGCACTAAATAATAAAGAGGTTATTTTAATGAATAATATAGTCACTAAACTATTAACTATAGCTATCTCTAGTTTTTCCATTAATGTTCTTTTTCTATTTTAGGAACCAATCTAGATCTCAATGTTGTATTTTGTTGTCATGTTAATTGAGTCTTTTCCAATCTATTCCTTTTCCTATCTTAATATAGCTGTGTCAGCTATCTTTTGCTTACTGAAATGATATCTGAATAGGGACAGTGCTGTAGCAGGCCTGGAAGGCAGTGCATAGAATTGAGTTTTAAAAATCCAGTGGAACATCTTTGTCTTAGAGTTAGAACACTTGGTAATTGGATCATTTAAGTTGAACATTTGGTAGTTGTCATTTAATCTATATTTTTTATTATTGTATATTTTACCCTTTGTTATTTTAGAAGTTATATATGCTTTCATATTATTTTATTGGTTACAGAGACTTTAGATCCTGGAATGCATTCTTTCAGACCTTTCTTGATGCATTTCCTTGCATGTGTGTACTGGTAGATACTTGTGCTAATTTTAGATACTTGTTTCTCATTTTTCAATATTAAAAAGAGCATTTACATTTATATTATTGTCAATATATGTTTGCATCCTTTGCACAGATTTGAAGAATTATGAAATCAAAGACTTTGCACATTTATTTTATTTTAATTTTTAATTTTTAATTTAATTATTTTTTATTTTAGTTCATTGTACACAAATGGAGTACAACTATCATTTTTCTGGTTGTACACAAAGTAGAATCATACAGTTTACATATTCATACGTATACATAGGGTAAAGATGTTTGTCTCATTCTTCCCTGCCCCCTCCCCACCTCTCATTTTCCTCTATACAATCCATCCCTTCCCCATTCTTCCCATATCTCCCCCCAGTCCTGCTATGTGTCATCAGCCACTTATAAGAGAAATCATTCAGCCTTTGGTTTTTTGGGATTGGCTTATTTCACTTAATATGATCTTCTCCAATTCCATCCATTTGCCTGCAAATGTCATAATTTTATTATTCTTTATGGCTGTATAATATTCCATTGTGGTATATACAATAGTTTCTTTATCCATTCATCTATTGAAGGGCATCTAGGTTGGTTCCACAATTTAGCTATAGTGAATTGGGCTGTTATAAACATTGATGTGGCTGCTTCACTGTAGTATGCTGATTTTAAGTCCTTTGGGTATTGGCCAAGGAGTGGGATAGCTGGGTCAAATGGTGGTTCCATTCTGAGCTTTCAAAGGAATGTCCATACTGCTTTCCAGAGTGGCTGCACCAATTTGCAACCCCACCAGCAATGTATGAGTGTACCTTTTTCCCCACATCCTCTCCAACACCTGATGTTGCTTGTATTCTTGATAACAGACATTCTTATTGGGGTGAGATGATATCTTAGGGTAGTTTTGATTTGCATTTTATTACTAGAGATGTTGAACATTTTTTCATATTATCTGTTGATCACTTGTGGATCCTCTTCTGTGAAGTGTCTGCTCATTTACTTAACCCATTTATTGATGGGGTTATTTGTATTCTTGGGGGTAAAGTTTTTTGAGTTCTTTATAGATTCTGGAAATGATTGCTTCTGAAGTTTGTGTGGCGAAGATTTTCTCCCACTCTGTAGGTTCTCTCTTCACATTGCTGATTGTTTCCTTTGCTGACAAAAAGCTTTTTAGTTTGAATCTTTCCCAATTATTGATCCCTGCTTTTATTTCTTGTGCTTTGGGAGTCATGTTAAGGAAGTCTGGTCCTAGGCTTCAATTGCCATTTTGGGACATTGTTGTTATTGTCTTTCAGTTGCCTAGTTTCTGTAAAATGATAAATGTTTATAAATCTCAGAAAACTATCACCCAGAATTATACCACCTCAACCAAAATAACTTTGATTAAAAACTAGGTCTACAGTCTTCTGTTTCTCTTCCTAAGAGTGCTCAGTTAGGAAGGAAAAAAGGAAGGAAGGAAGGAAGGAAGGAAGGAAGGAAGGAAGGAAGGAAATGTGTCTACTAGCACATATTTGTCAAAGTTGATAACACCAAGGAAACAAATCCTAAAACATTTCAGAGAAAAGGTAAGAAAAAAAAAGTTTACAAAAATATTAATAAATAACCCAGCATTAGCATTAGTCTTCTTACTAACAGTTATTATCCACTAAAACAGTGTTATAGTGATTTCAAACTTTCAAAGGACTGGACTTTTCTACCACCAAGCTCATGGCTAGTCAATAATTGTTGAACGATGGAGGTAGAGTAAAAACATTTTTAGATTTAGGAAAACTTCAGATTTCTTAAATTATGTTTTAGAAAATAAAGAAATAAAGAAAGATGAGAATATAAGAGATAACAAATATAAGACAGGAAAATATTAAAATGATATCCAAATAGGGACAGTACTGTAGTAGGCCTGGAAAACAGTCTAAGATTGGAGAGAAGCCTCCAAGAAAGGAGATTTCTAGGAAATAAAGGTGATTTAAGAAGTTTTATAATCTTAGGACCTGGAGTTTTCTTCCTTAGGAGGTTTTTAAAATTTCTTTAATAGATGCAACACTGTTCTGACTTTCTATCTCATATGGTTAACATTGGTAGATTTTGTTTTTCAAACATAATTTGATATTGGTAATTTTTTTCGAGGTTTGTTTCATTTTCATCCATCTTATCAACTTTGTAGGTGTGAAGTTATTTGTAATACAGTAGTTGTCTTCCCAGCCTCAGAATCCTGCCCCCTTATCTGTGGTCTAACTTTCCTTCTTTCTATTACCCATGTTCAACAGCAACTAGAAAATATTGATTGCAAAAATTCAGAAATAATTTGTTTTAAATAACTTTTATTATAGTATATTGTTATAATTGTTCTATTTTATTATTCTTAATCTCTTTTTGTGGAAATCCATATGTGTGTGTTTGCTGAGAATTGAATTTTTAAATTTTTAAAGTTTATCATAAGTATGTGTATATAGAAAAATACTCCATATGTACAGGGTTCAGTAATATCTGGTTTCAGTCATCTAATGGTGGTCTTTTAACATATCCTTTTCAGATAAGGGGGGACTACCTGTATTCCCTTTTTATCATTTTAATGTCTATAGTATATTTTGATATCCCTCTTTTTGGACATTGGTAATTTATATCTTCTTTGTGTCTTAATCAGTCTAGCCAGAAGTTTAATTCTCATTGATGTGTTTTCAAAAATTCATCTTTGGGTGTCATTGATTTTTCTGTGTAGATTTTACAATTCCAATTTCACTGATTTTTCCTTTTTACTGTTTCCTTTCTTCTGCTTAATTTTTTTCTAAAGGTGGGAGCTTAAGTATTGAGAGAAAGTCTTTTTTTCTGTATGTATATTTAGTACAATAAATTTTCCTTAAAGAACTATCTAACTACATCCCACAAGTTTTGATATATTGTTACTTAGTCCACAAATTTTGATATATTGTGTTACTTAGTTCACAATATTTTAAGGTTTTTCTTTCTTTCTTTTGAACTATGGATTATTTAGAATTATTTGGGGATTTTTCAGATATCTCTTTGGTACTTATTTCTAGTTTATTTCTGTGTGGTAAGATAATATACTTTTTATGATTGCAGTTCTTAGAAATGTATTAAGGTTTGTTTGATGAGCCAGAATAGGGCCTATTTTGGTAAATGTGCTCTGTGCATTTGAAAACATTCTGTATTTTGCTATAGTTAGGTAGAGTCATCTATAAATGTCAATTAGGTCTAGTTGATTAATGTTAAAGAAAGTTAAAAGAATAGTCAAAGGGGTAAGAACAGATTTTATTGAGGAACTATTATAATAGGAAAAAAGAAACCTAAGTACAGAACCCATCTCCATTCCAAAGAGAACAAGGACAAGTGGGGATTTAAGACTAAGGAGTAAGTGGATAGAGATAACATCAAAGGAAGAAAGGATTCTTTTTTTTTTTTTTTTTTTTTTTTGGAACCGGGGATTGAACTCAGGGACACTTGTCACTGAGCCACATCCCCAGCCCTATTTTGCATTTTATTTAGAGACAGGGTCTCACTGAGTTGCTTAGGGCCTCGCTAAGTTGCTGAGGCTGGCTTTGAACTCGTGATCCTCCTGACTCAGCCTCCCAAGTCGCTTGGATTACAGATGTGTGCCACCATGCCTGGCAGGAAGAAAGGATTCTGATTAAACAATTAAGCAGGATTCTTGCTGAAGGCAAATCAGGTGATCAGATATCCAGGATAAGAGATTCTAAGTTGACTTAGGATTCTTAAAACTGAGCAGTGCAGACACAAACATTGAACCCAGGGTTAAGGCCTGATTGAGTGGAGAATTCAGAGTGGCCAAATTAAAGTCTGATCTTTGTCATTGATAGCATTTAAGTCTATAACTTGACTGCCTTTCTGAATACTTAACTTTCCTGCTTATTAAGAGAGGAGTGGTGAAGTTTCTACCTATGGTTATAGATTTACCTATTTCCTTTCATCAGTTTTTACCTTTCATCAGTTTTTACTTCAAGTATTTGATGCTACATTGTTAAGTGCTTATTTTTTTATGATTGCTTTTGTCTGGTTATTGAATAAATCCTTTAATGTACTTTTTTAAAGCTTTGATGCTATTGTCTTACTTTGTCTGATATTAATATTGTTGCTTTTGCTTTGTTTTGATTAGAATTGCCATGCTTTTCTTCACGGTGTTCTATTATCCTAAATGATATATAGTTAGAAAAGGGTAATGTGAGATATTTTCATTTTGTGTACTTTCTATTATTTCTTTTTCCCCCTCCCTCCCTCCCTCCCTCCCTTCCCTCCTTTCTTCTTTCTTTTTTTTTTTTTTTTTCCCATTACTAGGGGATTGAACCTGGGGGTAATTTACCCTTGAGCTACTTTCCCTGCCCCTTTGATTTTTTTTCCTTTGATTTTTTTATTTTGAGACAGGGTATAAATTGCCTGGCTGGCCTTGAACTTGTGATCCTCCTGTCTCAGCCTCCAGAGTAGCTGCTATTTATTTTAACATTTGGTTTAGAAAATATTATAGAATGATCTAAGATTCTTTAATATTAAGGTACCAGATACAACAATATATTCATCACATAATAAAAAATATTTGCTTTATTACTTTACTTTCTTGGATAGAATTTGAACGATTATTTCTTACATATGCTCTTTGCATTTTAGTGCTGAAATACTGTTTTGCATTGTCTCAACCATATGTTTATAAACTAAACAAAATTTAAACATTTGAATTTCTTCTTTTAATGAATTACTTTGTGAAGTATGACAGACCTTTTCTTTAAGCAGCATGTCTTGAAACTAATTAGTACTTTAATACTTTTATTATCTTTTAAGTTTAATGTAAACTGAAGCCACTTCCTTAATTTATGTCAAACAGCTTATTGCCAGCATGGGAGCTTCTGATACTGTGTGTTATGGCTTATGATATCCCAAAGTAGAACATTTTATTCAGTGGCATGAGCTGGCACAGTGGGCAAGATTATTCTAATTCATTTGCATCAGTGAACTGCAGTTTAGGAAGTTCATGCACAGCAATGTGCTGTCAGTTTTTTTATGATTCTTTATTAGAAAGAAACTCTGGGTTTAGGATTTTAACATCTTAATTCCTATTGTCTTTCATTTCATGTAGGCTGTTTTGATCTTATTCTAAATTAAAATCTACATACACATCTTTAAATGCCTGTTTTATTTATTAGCCCTTTAGAATTACAATCTCATTTAAAAATAATTCATCATAGTGATTACTAATTGGTTCTTTCTGGAAGCTCATGGTCTACATATAAATATACTTAAAATGAGAAAATTATTTTCTTCACTTAGACTTTTTGGAATAGTTTATTCTCTAAAATATGCTCCTAATTTTAGGAAGTACTTTATGAAAATCAAAAGATCTTGTTATGCACCTTTAGTGGATACAAATTTAGACTATTCTTTAACATTCACCATATTTAGTATTAGCGGAATTTTCGAAAGCTGTCACAAAGATGTTCCTTGTAGTACTTGTAACAGGAAACTATGATAGTTACAGCTAATGGAATATTAACCAATAAAGTAGTGGTTTGAAGAAAAATGTTTAGGATATAATATTCTGGTGAAAAAATCAAATATTTTTAGAAATTGATTATTCACATATAAACATATAAGACAAAAATGCCAAAGGAACATACTAAAATTTTAAAAGCATTTTATATTTTGGTACTGAATATAAGGGGTGATCTTTTTTCCCTCTTTCTGCTTTTATTTAGTATATTCTGAACTGTTTCCCAGTAAATATAGTGATTTGAACTCTGCTTAAAATTTGGATGTCTTTAGTTTTTTGGTTTGTTTTCCTTTCATCAGTGATTTCTATAAAATCATGAAATCAACATCATTTGATATTGGATCAGCTCTGATTTCTGGTGTCTGTAGTTAGAATGTAACCAGTTTATTTGTTTTAAAAAACATGTTTTTTAAGCCCTTTTAAATTGTTCAAATGAATTGTCAAAAACTGTAAAAATAAACAGTTTTTTAGAAGTGTTTTCTTTTGTTCTTGAGAATTTTATTTTTAATAAATGGCCATTCTCTCTCTGAGATCTCTTGTCTGTACCTCCTTTCCTACCATCACCCTCCCCAGCTTTAATCTCTTATTTGGACTTTGTTTTTCCTTCAGTGCTGCTGCTTTTCTGTTGGTTTTGGATTTAATTTCCAGTTTCTGCACAGTGTGCAAGAAACTTTTGTCCAAGAGATCATAAAACTTAGGTTGCCCTAGCCCTTCATACTGTTTTGAGAATCCTTGCCTACTAAGAGCATATCTCTTCATCTTAGAGATTCTCATGAGTCTCAGATATCATTTTGTTTGTTGTTTCCCTGTACTGCTTTTTGTAGAGATGCTATACATCATGTAGGTCTTAAAGTTGTGGGTGTTATATTCTGGTATTTACCTAATTTTGTGAAAGATATTTTGATGTGGATTTGGTTTTACTATTCTTATTACTCTTTGAAGAGCTATGGAGAGTTTAGAATACCTCTGGGCATTTACTTTTTAAACAAACTCTAAGTTATTCAGTCCTTTTTGAAGTTATGTACAACCAAAATGTTCTTTATTTTTTGAAAGTTTTGTGATTATATAGCTGGTGACTCTTCTTCTCTTTTCCTTTTTTATAAATCTTTGTACAGTAAAAACTTGGCAACAGTTCTGTCTTAAGAGATTTTATCTTCTTGATTCTCCAGGACAGAAAAAATAAGTTCTACAGGCAACAGAGTTAATAAATGATAGTAGGTATATCCAAATATTTATTTTATGATTCCATAGTAACCATGGTAGTTACAGGAAGTGACTGAATGAAAGAGAACTTTCTTTAGAAAGTATTTTCTGCTTCAGCTAGTTCCTTTCTGGATTAGAATTCCTTTCTAGGTAGTATCAGAAATAACCCCTCTAGGGTGAATGGAGATATGGTTTTTGGTAGGTTTATAATCATCAGGAGTTTGAATTTCCAGTTAATTCATGACTGTGTTGCCTCCCCTATTTTAAATTTATTCCATAAGAGAAATTGGAAATATCATTGAATATATTAGGTGATTTGAGAGCAAGAAAACCTACAAGGCATATATTTTAAGTTTTTATCACTGCTGTAATAACTATAAGAAATCTCTACAATTTTAGTAGCCTAAAACAAGTTTTATTATTATAAGTCTAGGGTTCAGAAATCCGAATAGTCTCTTCTTGGGCTAAAATGAAGTTATTCGGAGCACTTTGTTCTTTTGTAGAATCTCTAAGAAATAGTCCTACTTTTCAGAGAGTTATATTTCTCTGAGAATGGTGCATTTCTCCATGAAGGTGATAAATTAACATTTTACAATCTATTTATCTATTCAATTCTTTGAATTTATTTCAGTGTAGTTACTTCTTTTAACTAGTATAGAGTCACTGTCTACTGGCTTTCCCTGTATCTGGAATTTGGAAATGGTAGTAGAGAAGAACAAAGACATAACCAAGGTCAAAAACATGAAGTGTGTTTGTGTGTGTGTTTTCAGAAAAGGAAATGGGATGAATTTGGTTGGAGAGAGTCTCAGGTACCACAGAATTACTGTTGATATTTATTTTTTCTGCATGAAGAAAATGCTTTGGTCAGCAGTGACGGAGAAAGGGTGGAAGTCTCTGAATTTGTATTCTAGTATAGAAAGAGGCTACCTTGTACTATTAACCCCCAGATTTTGGCTTAATACAACACAAGTTTATTTCTCACTCATAATTTGGCTTAGAGATTGTTTTAGTTTATTTTCTTTTATGATGAAATGCCCAATGCTGGATACTTTATAAAGAAAAGAGTTTTTAAAAATTCACAGTTCTGGAACTTTAAGGGCATTAACACCAGTATTGACTTGGTTCTAGTGAGCCCTTCACGGTGGATGACATCACAATGGTGGAAGCATATGTAAGAGAGAGAGATCACATAGTAAGACAGAACTCTTTTATGCTCACTCTTTTATAACAATTTTCTTGTGAATACTAACCAGGGTTCCATGAGAAATATATGGATTCCTTCTAAGAGTGATGCCCTCACAGATCTAATTATATTCTCCTAGGCCCTGCCTCTTAAAGATTCCATTCCGCTTTCCAGTATTGCCATACTGAGGATGAAGCCTTGAACCCATGGACCCTTTGGGGATACACTTAGACAATATCCAAACCATAGCAGAGATAACAGTTCCCTCCATCCTGTGATGCTACCATCACAAAGTTTACAAGGTTCTTGCAGGAAGAAAAGAAGGATACAGGACCCTATAGAATGCCTGTAAGGGTGAATCTTGAAATTGGCTTGTATTATTTTTGCCCATACTGTATGGGCACAAATGACTCAAATGTAATGAAGCCTAGGGAATGCAGTTTTCCTGCATTCAGGAGCAGGAAATACTGTGGTTATAATCCAAACAGTCTTGGAGTTTGGAAGGGTGAGATTAGACTAGATAATGATATTTAAATCTCATCTTTTCTTCCTTACCCCCGTAGGATTTTTGTCCTGTTTTGTCATTACCTATAGCACTTGGGCATTTGCTGCTGATTACTGAACTGATGAGACAGTCAAGAATTGTCCCAAGGCAACGTGGAAAACACAGCCCTTTCTCTCACCCATTCTTTTAGCATCACTAATGTCTGCACTTCACCCAAGGCTATAATCCTCTTTTCCCCCAATGCTATCACATGACAGCTGACACTTATATGGATTTCTTGAAGTTTTTGATTGGTTCTTTGGGTCATTCTAGGTTGATTTTGGAGGTGGAGAGCCAGCATCCTATTGTAGTTGTAATTTTATATTAAAAGGAAGGGGAAGCCTTCCTGATTTCTGAATAAAACTTCCTTGGGGAAAAAAAAGTCCCAACTTTGTCTTCACTAAGAAGAAAACAATTTGTTTTCTTGACCCTACAAGTAGAATAGGCAGTTAATTCCTAAGGTATAGGTATGATGATAACCTTGCTACCTATAACTGATTGTCTGGCAGTGATCCAGAGGATAGCTAGTTTGAATGGACTGAGGGGTAACTGTAGGTTGGTGGGGCATGGTTGGAGGAAATTGATCACTGGGAACATGCTCAGAAAGGGTGCTTCTTCCCTGCAAACCTTGTGCCTCTGCCTCTGCTTCCTGACCCCACCATGAGCTGAGTAGCTATCTTTGCTGGGCCCCTCTCCCATGATATACTGCCTCACATTGGGCCTAGAGCAGTGGAGTTGGCCATCTGTGGGCTGAGACCTCTGGAACCATGAGCCCCAAATAAACTTTTCCACTTCTAAGTTGTTCTCATCAGGTATTTTGGTCACAGCAATGCAAAAGCTGATTAAAACTGTTGCCTTCAAATGAGATTCTTGTTTTAGCAGTGTATTCTCTTTCTTCTCACTATTGATACTCTTCATCTTCTTCCAAGTCAAGGTGAGTAATAATTGTAAAGTATCAATTTGTGAAAGCAAATGCATTGCTTCAAATATTTTAGTGTGTAATTAGCCTCAGTCACCTAATTACACTCCCCTCTTAAAGGTTCCATATCATGTCCCAGTACTGAGGGCCCTGCAATACTGAGGACCAAGCCTCCAACACATGAGGGCTTGGGACACACAGTGGATGAGATATTAAAAGAAGTATTAAAAAAAGTTTGAGCGACTGGGGGTTGTAGCTCAATATAGTGCTTGCCTGGCATGCATGGGATCTAAGTTCAATCCCTAGCATCCCAAATTAATTAATTAATTAAATAAAAGCAATTTGGTTTGGTAAAATAAGCACCCTGACAATTGAAGAAAATTTTGAAGGTTGGAAGTATTTAAGTTTTCAAATAGTAGATCAACAATTTCATTGAAAATCTTGACGTTGGGTGCTTCATTTAAACATACTCTTCTGCTAGGTACAGTACTCAGTGGACACTGTATATATATGACTGAGTACATTGTTAAAATCATAAAATTAATGTGTTAGAAGCCTATTATTTATATGAACTAACTTCACATAGTAGGCTAATTAATATTAAAGAAATGGAATTAAATGAATAACACCAAGAGGAAAATACTTAAATTCTATATTGAGGTTGTGCAGAGATGTGGAGATAAAAGTATTAAGTAATAATAAAAATAAAAGATGTGGAAATTAAAAGTATTTAAAAGTATTAAATAAAATCTGTTACTGGTTCTACTGATTCTATACCTTTTATGCTGGTGATTGATTTTAGTGGGGCTTTTGTTGAGTTAAATATATATACTTTGTATAATGATTAAAAATAATAGAGTTTGAAGTTGAATTACATAAGTGATTAATGTATTTTGATATTGTTTAAAAATATATGTAACAGAACAATCTGATACATATATGAAATCTAAGAAAGTAGAATATAGAAGTAGAGGTTTATGGTGGTTACCAGAGGGTACCAGGGGCTGGGGTTGTTGTTCAGTGGTAGAGTGCTTGCCTAGCACACATGAGGCCCTGGGTTTGATCCTTAGCACCACGTAAAAATAAAATAAAGGTATTGTGTCCACCTACAGCTTATATAAAGGTTTTGATCAAAGGATACATAATTTCAGTAAGGAACAATAGGTTCAGGAGCTCTATTATACAACCTGGTATTTATAGTTAATAACAATGTATTGTATTCTTGAAAATTGCTGAGAGTAGATTTTAAGTGTTTTTATCAGACAACAATGAAAAGTGAGTTAATGAGTATGTTATTTATTTCTATTTAGTCATACCACAATATATATGTATATTTCAAAACAGTATAAATATATGCAATTTTTGTCTATATAAATAAATATGTATTTAAAGTACTCATTAAAGGGGAACTTTTTATCTTTAAATCTGCTATAATGTTATTAACTTTTTTCATCAATTTTTTTTTTAATACTAAACTTTTTGCCATTACTTATTATTGGGGAAGGGTCAACAAAGAATTCTGAAAGTCTGCTTGTGTTTTTGTGTCCCCTTGTCTGTTTGTTGTTATGACCATGGGAACTTTGAGAGTTTACACTGGTATTTGTTTGCAGGATATTACTCCATATTTGTATTTTTGTGGAGTAAATTTTTTGTATTTTGTCCTCTACCTTGGTATTTGTAGTGTAAATACTAAATTTTTTCCTTTGAAAGATCAGCTGCCACTATTTGTGAAATACCAGTTATTCAGAAATATCACTTTCAAGTGAAAATTAGAGTCAGAATACTGATTAGGAAAAATGTGGATAATTGCATGTTGTGAATGCAAAAACCGACTTTTCTAAGTTTTATTAGGTTTACTGAAAAAGTAGTAAAAAGGTCTAAAACATAAGCTCTGGAAATATGTCTGTTTCTCCAGTAGATGGGGCTGTGTACTAACAGTCCAGCTCTACAACAAACAAAAGCATGTATCTGTGGTAATACTAAGATTAAACTCAAACCAGTGTATTAATACAATTTAAAATTGACTTGTTATATGACTATAAGTAAAATATAATTTAAGCCCTTACATATACATTTGGGGATTGTGTACCATTATGTGGTAGAATTGGCAAGTTTCTGTTGGCATATCATTATATTTTCAGTTAGTATCTTACTGATCAAAAAATATAAACAATTTTCAATATATAGTTGAAGTTATATTAGATGATCCCACTCAACAATTTTCTCAAATACCTGAATTCTGTATTCTTTTTGGCATAAACATACTGCCTGATGCCATGGTATGCTTAATATTCAGGCTAGTAGATTCATCTCATATATATACTTCTGCTTCTAACTGTTCAGTTGATTTGTATGTATCTATCAAGTGTCAGTTGTGTTTCTTACCAAACCTGTTTATACTGGTTGTGTCTGTGGTCATAATCATATATTCATATAATTTAATTAAATCAAGATTAAACTAATGGAAATATCAATTATAAGCAGCATTCTTCCTATGAAAACTCAAGTGAATGTTTGGGAACACTCAGTAAAGGTGGGTTGCCAAAACAAAAGCTATCAAATCAAAATTGAGTGAGACAGTCGTGAACAGACTGGAAAGGTTTTACACTTGAGTATGGAACAGAAAGTACTTGGAATTTTCTGAATTCTGTATGAAAGGTGCTCTTATTTTTAAAAAATACTTTTTTTTTAGTTGTAAGTGGAAATAATTATTTTATTTATTTATCTTTATGTGGTGCTGCGGATTGAAGCCAGGGCCTCAGACATACTAGGCAAGTGCTCTACCACTGAGCTGCAACCCCAGCCCAAGGTGCTGTTAATCTAAGTTTTATAATTTTTTTCTAGGCATTAATTGGGCAATTGCAAATCAAAAGTACACTGAGGATTTTTTTTTGTTTTGTAAATAATATTTATTTAAAAAATTTTGCAAAAGCATTTTCCAAAAATCCCCCCCACTTTTACTCCCCACTCAATCATTCCTTCTTTCAGGTACTTAATTATTTTTCTCTTTCTTTTTTCTCTTTTAAAAATTTTGATTCATTGTCCACAAATGAGGTTCAACTATTGTTTCTCTGGTTGTGCACGATATAGAGGTCACATCATTTGTGTAATCATACATGTACATAGGGTAATGATGTTTGTCTCATTCTGTTATTTTTCCTTCCCCACGCTCTCTCCCCACCCCTCATTTTCCTCTGTACAATCCATCCTTCCTCCATTCTTGCTTCCCTCCCACCCCCATTATGCATCATCATCCACTTATCAGAGAAATCATTTGGCCTTTGTTTTTTTGGAATAGGCTTATCTCACTTAGCATGATATTCTCCAACTCCATCCGTTTACCTGCAAAAGAGGAAAAGGAAAAAGAAAGATGGGGGCATAT
This sequence comes from Glaucomys volans, assembly GCA_020662805.1. Taxonomy (NCBI): domain Eukaryota; kingdom Metazoa; phylum Chordata; class Mammalia; order Rodentia; family Sciuridae; genus Glaucomys; species Glaucomys volans. The sequence continues at coordinate 32,142 of JAJEJO010052093.1, read as the reverse complement.
CTCAGGAAAATCGAAGAGAGATATAAAATGGAAAGAGACCCAGGGAGGGAAAGAAGAATATTGGAAATGATATTGGCCAAATTATTATATTGTGTGCACATACCTATGTGTATCAGTGAATCCCACCATTAAGTCAACTATAACATACCTATAAAAATACAGAAGGAAAGAAAGAGTGATCTTTAGATAGTTGCTCATTTTCCATTCTAATCTTTATCTTTTTCTTTAGGATACTTCCTTTAGGGTAACTTTTTTCAGTCACGGGTCCTCTGAGTTTCAGTCAAATCATTAGTAAATAGGGCTCTTTAAAAATGAAAGTAATTTGATAAATGGTATCATTTAATAAATATCTTAAGTGTCAACATATTTATTTTCTAATGGGTCTTAATATCCTAGGAGAGTTGCATTGTGTACAGCCTTCTTTATTTTCATATTTAATATGCTGTTGTGTTAAGAGCCACTTGTTTTTCCCCTAATGTCAGAGTCAGGTCTTGACAAACTTGTACATTATACCTATTATGTAGACCTGATCTGGCCTACTGCCCTTTCTATAAATAAAATTTTCTGCAAACCTAGTCATGCCCATATACTTATGTATTGTTTATGATTATTTCCTTGCTACAGTGAAATAATCACAACAGAAATGATATAAGCCCACAAAGCCTAAAATGCTGCTGCTTTTTACAGAAAAAGTATACAGATCATTTCTTTTGGTGAATATTGTATGTTGGCCAATATATGACAGTCCTAAGAGTACTGAACCTGTCAAGAGTTCTGTTTCTCACTGTTCTTAGACTTTGAGAGATATTGGGAGTAATCTTCTTTAACTATACTTTCTTCATCCATAACAGGGAAGATTACTAAATGGTTTTTGAGATGCTTTTTAGCTCATAAGTTATGAGAAACTTTGTAAAAGATATGTAGAATTGGTATATGTAGAGATACATAAACTATCTGTACTATATGTAATGTAATTATCAAATAGATACAAAGATAAATGTGCAAATGGACCATAAAATGGAGGAGATACAGAGATTTTTGTGAGGGTTTAATCATGTAAGAATCTTCAATATGAAAATCTAATCTGATCTTAAAAATGTATTAAATAGTGACTTTCTGATAGCTTATTTTCTAGTGTTTTAAAAGGGAAAAGTAATAATGTGTTACTAACCCATCCCTAAACTCTAAGGAGATATCCCTCAGGTATCACTGAAGCCCTCTTCCACAAATATCTATGTAAAGATACATCATGAATCTCGCTCATGTCCCACATGGGTGAGGGAAAGGGTTCCTTGTAGGAGGGACGGGCTGGCTGCAAAATAAAAGGCTAATGAAATTTATTTATCATAAATAATGACAGAAGTCAGAATTATCTTTGAAGCAGGGCATGACCAATGGAGCCGTCCATCAGGGACTGGCTTTTAACAAATGAAGGAACCTGGGTTTTCTTTATTTATAGCAGTGCAGATCAAAAGGGGACCAGGCCAGTAGGAGCTTCTTTTGTGAAAAACAGGTTGGGGTGGAGTAAAGCAAGCCATTTGGCTCTAGCAGGTCATTCCCACACCCAGGGCCTGCATTCAAACTTCAGTGGTGAACCAACACAGGGTATCCACATGTTTTAGGCAATCTCGAACAATTTTCCATAATTGTGAGTTCCTGAAACCAGATTTCTCTGACTTAAGAGTCCAACCAAGCTTGGTTCGCCTATAGACCATGGGTGACTCCCCGCACATGAACACAAGGAATACTTAGTATAAAAATAAATAAAATACCTGGTTGTGGTGGCGCACGCCTTTAATCCCAGCAGCTCTGGAGGCTGAGGCTGGAGATCACAAGTTCGGGGCTAGCCTCAGAAACTTAGTGAGACCCTAAGCAACTTAGTGAGACCCTGTCTCAAAATAAAACATAAAAAAATGGCTGGGGATATGATTCAGTGCTCCTGGATTTAATCTTACATCCATATACATAACATTTGAAAGAAGTTACTTATTAATTAAAGAGTTATTCAGCTGATAAATTCCATAAATCAGTTTATTAGGAATTCTGATTAAGATCATTACTGTCTTAAGCATCCTCTAGAAAGGAAGAACCAAACTATACTGATCAACTAAACTTTTTTCTTCACCCTACTACCTGTCCCTTATCCGTATCACATATTTTTCAGTTATCATTTTATAATTGTCTGACAATATTTTCTGTGATTTTTTTTTATAAAGGAAAACTAATATCCCAATGGTCACCAGAACTTAAGCCATCCAATTGGAAATGGGAATCTCCTTTTGAAGATATATTGATAGCAACTATATATTTTCACAGGTCTTTTAATATGCTGTTACATTTTGACTATTCTTTTTCCTTCTCTATCAACTGATAATTGTACCCTTTTTATGCATTGAGGGAGGCATTTACTTGCATGTGCAATTTTTCTTAGGGATAAGTTTTTCATAAGAATTTTTAAATCCATTTTCTATAAGAATCATGTCAATTGAGGTCCTTAAATCAGTCTGCCAAAATATTTTCTAATTCTGGAAATCAAATAAGTTTGATTTTCATTTTATTCTGTTAATGAACTGTTTCATTTAATCCTGTTACCTCATACTGCCATGGCAGAAAGGTTAAAATCACAGGATCAGTTTAAAATTGCTTGATTCTACTATGATTAAAATATTCAGTAGTCTCTGAGGATATAAGCCTTCCCCAGCATAATCTATGTGTATGTTGTTTTATCAGCTTAGTGATGCATCCACTCCACTCATGTATAACTTCATCTTTCTAAACACACTGCCAGTGTTGACCAATCTTCTGGAAGAGAGCACCATCTAGTGATCCTATTTGGGGTAACAGATATATTTCATCATTTTGGAAATATCACTCAACCCCTTTTGGGTTTGGTTCAATAATACAAATCCATTCTAAAGACTCCTCAGATTCTCTTGGATTGTTGGAGCCAGTATTGATAAAGCCATCACAGATGTTGGCACTTGGTACTTGGGGGACCAGCAAGTGTGGTTTAAATATGATGAGTTCACCCAAATGTATAGTATAGTCAATTAGGTATATGTTACTTTCAAATAAAGTTTAGTCTGCGTACCTCTTTTCTGAATTTCAGGGATGAATCCATAAGTAATTACAGCCACTATTTTGTATCATATTTACTCTTGGGATTTCTTTCTGTTTCCATTGTTTATCCAAATAGACCTGTAATTTCCCTCCTTTAGTGGAATACTTTGAGTTGGCCACAATATCTGTCTATATGGCGGGCAGTTCAGCCACCTTCCCACCATCTCTGCTTTTGCTTATTCCAAGGAAAATTTGTGTAATATAAGAGGTAAAGAATTGTAGGACTGGATCTTGCTCTGGCAGCACTCAGAGTTAATGTAGCTATATAAGATAAAGTTGTGAGCCATTCCCAAGTTCCCTTAGGAGTATGCATTATCACATTGAGTATTATAGATAATACGTCATGTACAAAAATATCTCCCTCTGCTGCCACAGTGTTATCCTGATCCGAGCAATGCTACCTCTAGTTCCTAGACACTTTTCTGGAGAGTCCCTTCTTTATTTCCTCTTATATTTAAACTTAAAACATGATGGCCTAATTAAGTTAGTCTTTAATGTCCTTATCTCCCATTATTTTGGGTAACAAATGTTTTAATTTCCTATTCCAGTTTTCAACACAACCTGTCTTTTAGGGGGATAAAGAATGTGTTGTATTCATGTAATATTTTACTTAATTACCTATCTTTGTACTTAGATAATTAGAAGAAATATGTCTAGGTCGACCAAATCAATTATCTATTCTGTGTTCCAAACCTTTCATTGAATTCTTGGCAGTTACTTTTGTAGGCAAAGCCTAGAATTTAATTGAAGTCTATTTCAGTCACTACTCATTTATAGGATACCAGTACTGTATGGTTCTGGTAGAATTGTGATATGGTCCAATTGGTGAATTCATTTTTGAATGTATGATTTTCATCTTTAATTAACACATAGAAATTGTGTGTATTTGTTGGGCACAGTGTAACATTTCAGTGCAAGTGTATTGTATAATGATAAAATCAGGGTAATTAGCATTTGTATGCTCTCAGACATTTATCATTTCTTTGTTTTGGGAATCTTCAAAATCTCTACTGGGTATTTTGAAATATTAAATTAACTGTATTTTAAAAATATATTTAGTTATAGATGGACACAATACCTTTATTTTTTTATTTTTATGTGGTACTGAGGATCGAACCCAGTGCTCGGCAAGCACTCTACTGCTGAGCTACAACCCCAGCCCTCAATTAACTGTTCACAACCATAGTTATCCTACTGTTCTGTAGAACACTGGAAGTTTTTCTTCTCATCTAGATGCACCCCTGTACATATAAACAATGATTTCTCCATCCCATTCCCCCACAACCTTCCCAGACCTTTGTAAGCATTATTCTGTACTTCTAGGGCATAAACTTGTAAACTTCCACATGTATGTGAGAACATGAAATATTTTTCTTTCTTGTGCTTGACTTTTTTCGCCTAATATAATCCCTTCCATGTTGTTGCAAATGGCAGAATTCCATTCTTTTTTATGGTTGAATAATATTTCATTATGCCTATATATTATGTTTTTTTAACCATACATCTAATGATGGACCCTTAGAATGATTACATTTCTTAACTATTGTGAATAGTGCTACAATAAGTATGGGGATGCAGATGTCTATTTAGCATACTTATTTTGTTTCCTTTTGATGTGTACTATGTTAGCAGCTTTCTATTGCTGTGACTAAGCTACACAATAAGAACTACTTAGAGAAAGAAAAGCTTATCATGGTTCACAGTTTCAGAGGTTTAGTCCATGATCACAGAGCCCATTGCTCTGGGCCCAAGGCAAGGCAGAACATCATGGAGGAAGAGCATGGCTGAGGAGCACATCTCACTTCATGGTGGCCAGGTAGCAAAAAAGGGGAAGGGGCTTCAGGGAAGATGAACTCTTTCAGGGCATGCTCCATTGACCCGCCTTCTCTGACAATGCCCCACCTGCCTACAGTTACTACCCAGTTAGACCATTCAAACAAGGATGGACTGATTAGGTCATAACTCTCATAATCTAATCATATCATCTCTGAACATTCCTGTATTAACATAGGAACTTTTGAGGGCCATCTCAGATCCAATCCATAACATTCTACCTCTGGACCCCAAGAGCTTATGTCCATCTCACAATGCACAATGTATTCAGTTCTTCTCCCAAAGAGTCCCATAGTTTTAACAGTTCCAGCATTGCTTAAAAGTCCAAGTCCAAAATCTCATCTGAGACTCAAGGCAAACTTTTGGTTGTGAGCCCTTATAAAAATCAAATGTAACTTACATATATCCAATATCCAATGGCACACAATAAACATTCCAAAAGGGAGGAATGTGGGCATAGAAAGGAGTGGGATTGAAATTTCAGTAAATAATTGGGTCCTGTATTTCCACGCATAGCATCTAGGATCCATGATGGCACTATGTGATCTCCAAAGGACTTGGGCAGTCCTGCCCTTTTGACTTTGCTAATTGTGCATACATGGCCTTTCTTTTGGTCTGTCTCTTTTGTGCATCTAGCAGCTTTTCTTGTCAGACAGTCCACATTAGTGGTATTTCTTAATTGTCAAGGTCTCCATTCCAACTTCAGCTTCACCTTCACAACTTCACACAGTACCTTCTCGGGGGCAGCCTGCAGAGATTTTGACCCTGCTACAATTTTCCTGGCTTCCCGACTCTTCCTGGTAAATCTTGGTGGAAACCTCCATGACCCCCATATTCTAGCATCCTGCATTTCTGCAGAACCAGCACCACATGGATGACACCAGTGTCTACTGCCAGTTCAAGCTGTAGTAGCAGGCCCCTCTGGAACCATGGCTGAAACAGCCTCTGAGTGCCTGGGTGACTGAACTTCATGAAACAACTTCCTGGGACTCCCTTTGCAAGCAGGGTTCTCCCACAGTCTCTTCAAATTTACTTTTACATTCTTGAGCCTTAATGGGTGTCATCTTGCTGATTCCTGAGATGCCCGCAAGCTCTCTTTCCTATTGTATTTTTTGCAAAGTACTCAACTTTTCTTTAGTAGTGGTAATATCTTCAAAAACCACACCTTCCTTAACCCTAATTTTACACGCACTTTTCTGGCTAAACTGCAAATTTTAAAAATGTTCAGGTTCTGCTATCTGCTTCTGATTCTCACAGTAAACCTGGATTAATGCTGCCAGAAATATGTATGCTATAACCTGAATGTTGTGCTGCCTTGAAATTTCCTCTGCTAGATTAATTAGCATATCTCTTTTCATTGAGCCTCACACAAAGTCTTAGGATATGGGTAAAATGTAGACACGTTCTTTCCCAGAATATAATATGAGTGGCCTCTAGTACTGTTCCCAATAGGATCTTCATTTGTCCCTGAAACTTCATGAGTACAATCTTTACCATCTACATTCTGGTCTTCTGAACTCCCACCAGAATCACCCATTAAGTTCCACTTACAACATTCTAAATCTTCTCCAGCCTGCATCTGCAAACTTTTCTAGAATCCTCCTGAAACTCAGCTCCAAAGACTTTTGAACCACATGGTCAGGTTAGTCATAGCGATAACCCCACTCCTGATATTATTTTCTGTGCCAATTAGCTTTATGTCCCTGTGACCAAAATATACAACAAGAAAAACTTAGAGGAGGGAAAATTTATTACAGCTCACAGTTTCAGAGGTTTAGTCCATGTTGGCCAAGTCCATTGCTTGGGGCCCAAGGTGTGGCAGAACATCATGGAAGAAAGGCATGGTGGAGGAGTACAGATCACCTCATGGTGGCCAGGAAGCAGGGAGAGAAGGGGTAGGGGTTTCAGGGCAGATGAACCCTTTCAGGATAGGCCCTCAGTGACCCACTTCCTTCAGCCATGCCCCACCTGCCTACTGTTACCACCCAGTTAGACCATTCAAACTAGGATGGACTGATTATGTTACAGTTCTCACAATCCACTCATATCGCCTCTGAACATTTCTGCATTAATGAAGGAACTTTTGTGGGACAACCTCATTTCCAAAATATAGCATATACCAAGTAATAGGATTGCTGAATCATGTGACAGTTCTATTTCTACTTTTCTGTAAAACCTCTATACTGTTTTCCATAATGGCTATACTTCTTTACATTCCCACCAAGAGCATGAGTTCTACTTCCTCTTCATCCTCTCCAGCATTTGTAGTTTTTGTCTTATCGATAATAGGCATTCTGATTGAGGTGAGATGATCTCATTGGCCAGTACGTATCCTTTTTTGAAAAATATCCAAGTCATTTGCCTGTTTTAAAATTTGATTATTAGAGTTTTTTTCTGTTGCGTTTTTAATATATTCTGGATATTAATCCTTTCTCCAATGAATAGTCTAAATTTTTTTTTCCAGTTTGTAAATTGTCTCTTCATTCTGTTTGCTTTACCTTTGCTGTGGAGAAGCTTTTTATTTGCTATAATCCCATTCGCCAGCAAATTTTTCTTCTTGATGCCTTGGCTTTTCAGGTCACACCTAAAATATCTTTGTTCAGAATAATGTCCTTATGTGTTTATTTCATTTTCTTCTAGTAGTTCAGAGTTTCAGGTCTCATATTTAAATCTTTAATCCAATTTAAGTTGATTTTATATATGGTGATACATAGGGACCTTATTTCTTTCTTTTGCATGGGGATATCTAATTTTCCTAGCACCGTTTATTGACTTCCCTTTCTCCAGTTCATCTTCTCTTTCTTGAAAATCAGTTGGCTGTAAAAATATGGATTTACTTTTGGACTTTCTCTTTTATTCTTTTGTCTGTGTGTCTGTTTTTATGTCATTACTGTTTTGGTTACTATGGTTTGGTAGATGATTGGAAATCAGATATTATAATTGTAATGCTTTCAGCTTTAGCCTTTTTGTTCAAGTTTGCTTTATTTGGGGACTTTTACAGTTCTGCCCAAATTTTAAGAGTGTTTTTTCTAATTTTTGATAGAAATTGCATTGAATCAATGGATTGCTTTGGGTAACATGGACATTCTAAGAGTATTAAGTCTTCCAATTCATGAACATGAGATGTTTCTCCCCCTCTCTGGGGGTGGGGGTGGTAGTTATACTCTTTAATTTTTCACCAGTATTTTGTAATTTTTATTGCAGAGATCATTTAGTTCCTTGAGCATATTTATTCATTACTTATTTTGTGGCTACTATGAATGGGATCACTTTCTCCATGATTTCATTATTGGCATATAAAAATGCTGCTCACATGAATCCTTCTCTAAAATAGACTATATGTTATGTCACAAAACTATTTTTAGTAAATACAAAAAGATAGAGATACTACCTTGCATTCTATCAGACCATAATGGAATGAAATTAGAAATCAATAATAAAATAAAAAACAAACTACTCCAACACCTGAAGATTAAGTAATACACTATTGAATGATGCATGGATAACAGAAGACATCAGGGAGGAAATAAAAAAATTCTTAGAGGTAAACCAAGAACAACGATACAACATATCAAAATCTCTGGGACACTATGAAAACAGTACTAAGAGGAAAATTTATTGCATGGAGCACATTCAGTAAAAGAATGAAAAGTCAACAAATAAATGACCTCTCATTATAGCTCAAAGCCCTAGAAAAAGAAGAACAGATCAACACCAAAAGTAGTAGAAGACAGAAAATAATTAAAATCAGAGCTGAAATCAATGAAATTGAAACAAAAGGAACAATTCAAAAAATTGACAAAACAAAAAGTTGGTTCTTTGAAAAAATAAACAAAATTGATAAATCCTTAGCCACACTAACAAAGAGGAGAGAGAAAACTCAAATTACTAAAATTCGTGATGAAAAAGGAACTATTATGACAAACACTATTGAAATACAAAACATAATTATAAACTATTTTGAAAATCTATACTCCAACAAAGTAGAAAATCTCGAAGACACTGACAGGTTTCTAGAGACATATGATCCACCCAAACTGAATCTGGAGGACATACACAATTTAAGTATATCAATTTCAAGCAATGAAATAGAAGTTATCAAGAGCCTACCTACCAAGAAAAGTCCAGGACCAGATGGATTCTCAGCTGAATTCTACAAGACCTTCAAAGAAGAGCTCATTCTAATACTCCTCAAAATATTTCATGAAATAGAAGAGGAGGGATCCCTTCCATACTCATTCTATGAAGCTAATATCACCCTGATACCAAAATCAGAAAAAGACACATCAAGAAAAAAAAATTTCAGACCAATATCCCTGATGAACATAGGTGCAAAAATTCTTAACAAAATTTTAGCATATCACATACAAAAACATATTTAAAAGATAGTGCACCATGATCAAGTGGGGTTCATTCCAGGTATGCAAGTTTGGTTCAACATCTGGAAATCTATAAATGTAATTCACCACATCAGCAGGCTTAAAGTTAAGAATCACAGAATTATTTCAATAGATGCAAAAAAAAGCATTTGATAAAATACAGCACCCCTTCATGCTTAAAACACAAGAAAAAATAGGGATAGTAGGAACATAACCTCAACATTGTAAAGGCTATCTATGCTAAGCCCACAACCAACATCATTCTAAATGGAGAAAAACTGAAGTCATTCCCCCTAAAAACTGGAACATTCCAAGGCAGGAATGTCCTCTTTCACCACTTCTATTCAACATCTTCCTTTAAATTCTAGCCAGAGCAATTAGACAGACTAAAGAAATTAAAGAGATACAAATAGGAAAAGAAGAACTCAAACTATCACTATTTATAGATGATATGATTTTATATTTAGAGGTGCCGAAAAATTCCACCAGAAAACTTCTAGAACTCATAAATGAATTCAGTAATGTAGCAGGATACAAAATCAACACTCATAATCTAATGCAATCTTATTCATAAAGTGGTGAATTCTCTGAAAGAGACCTTAGGAAAAGTACCCCATTCACAATAGTCTCAAAAAAGGTACAATACCTGGGAATCAATCTATCAAAAGACATGAAGGACCTCCACAATGAGAACTACAAAATACTAAAGAAAGAAATTAAAGAAAGCCTTAGAAGATGGAAAGATCTCCCATGTTCTTGGATAGGCAGAATTAATATTGTCAAAATGGCCATACTACTAAAAGCACTATACAAATTCAATGCAGTTCCAATTAAAATCCCAACAACATTCCTTATCCCATTTGTAGTTTGAGAGAATGTTGTTTAATTTCCATGTTTTTATACAATATCTAAAGTTTCTTTTGTTATTGATTTCTAGTTTTATTGCATATGGTCAGAGAAGATATATGCTATGATTTCAGTTTTTTTGAGCTTGTCAAATCTTATTTTGTGTCCTAACATATGGTCTATCCTAGAGAATGTCCCATATGCTGAGGAGAAGTGTATTGTGCAGAGATTAGATGCAGTGTTCTGAAAATGTCCGTTAGGTGCATTGGGTCTCTAGTATAGTTTAATTTCACTATTTGCTAATTTTTTGTCTGGATCTGCCCATTGATGAAAGTGGGGAATTGAAGTTACCAACAACTATTCTATTTAAATTAATCTCTCCTTTTAGAGCTAATATTTGCTTTGTATAATTGGTTCTCCAACATTGGGTTCATTCTTTTCCCTGTACTATAGGACTCCCTGAAGCATTTCTTATAGTACTGTTCTGGTCAGAATGAATTCTCTGTTTTTGCTTGACTTGGAAAGACTTTATTTCCTCCTTATTTCATTCTATTCTTCATTTTCTTAGTGTAATATTCTTGGTGGGCATTTTTTTTTCTTCTAGGACTTTGAATCTATCTTCCCATTCTCTCCTGGCTTTTAAAGTTTCTGGTAAGGAATATGCCATTAGTCTGATGGATATTCCCTTATATGTGGTTTGACACTTCCTGCTGACTATTTTTTAAATTATTTATTTATTTATTTATTTATTTTTTATTGCTTCTTTTTAATTATACATGACAGTAGAACCCATTTTGATATAATTATACAACCCATTTTGATATAATTATACAACAAAAAAAAGAATATATCTTTTTTTCCCACAATGTAGATTCACCCGATTCATATAATCTTACATATATATAGGGTAATACTGCCTGTCTCAGTCTACTATCTTTCCTTCCCCCACCTTCTCCTGTCCATTTTCCTCTACACCATCCATACTTCCTCCATTTTTTTTTATTCCCCCCTTTCATGTATCTGCAGCCACTGATCAGAGAAAACATTCAGCCTTTGTTTTTTTGGGCTTGGCTTATTTCATTTAGCATGATATTCTCCAACTCCACTCATTTACCAGCAAATGCCATAGTTTTATTCTTTTTTATGGTGAGTAATATTCCATTGTATATATATACCATAGTTTCTTTATCCATTCTTCAAATGAAGGGCATCTAGGCTGGTTCCACAATCTAGCTATTGTGAATTGAGCAGCTATGAACATACATGTGGCTGCATCCCTATACTTTGCTGATTTTAAGACCTTTAGGTATAAACTGAGGAGTGGGATAGCTAGGTCAAATGGTGGTTCCATTCCAAGTTTTTTGTGGAATCTCCACACTGCTTTAGAGTGGTTGCACCAATTTGCAACTCCACCAGCAGTGTATGAGTGTGCCTTTTTCCCCACATCAATGCCAACACTTATTATTGCTTGTATTCCTGATAATAGCTATTGTAATTGGAGTTAGATGAAATCTTAGGGTGATTTTAATTTTCATTTCTCTAATTACTAGAGATGATGCACTTTTTCATATTTTTGTTGATCACCTGTATATCATCTTCTGTGAAGTGTCTGCCCAGTTCCCTAACCCATTTATTGATTAGGTTCTTTGCATTTTTGGTGTAAAGTTTTGTAAGTTCTTTATAAATTGTGGAGATCAGTGCTCTGTCTGAAGTGTGTGTGGAAAAGATTTTTTGACTATTTTTTGACTATTTTTAGAATTATCTCTTAGTCTTATACTTTTAATGGTTTGACTATAATATGCTTTGGAAAGTTCAAATCTATTAAGATTCCTTTGAATTTTCTGGACTTGGTTACCCATATCTTTCTCAAAATTTGTAAGTTCTTCAACAGTTACTATATTAAATAGTTATTCCATGTTGTTTTCATTCTCCTTCTAGAACGCTTGTAATACAAAGGTTTGCTTGCTTAATGGTATTCCATAAATCTTGTTAGCTTTCTTCATTCTTTTAAATTTTTTTCCTTCCTTTCATCTGACTGAGTTATTCTGAGAGACCTGTTCTCAAACTCAGAAATTTGTTCTGCTTGATATAGTCTTTTATGGAGACTCTCATGTATTGGGTTCTTTAGCTCTAGTGTTTCTATTTGGTTCTTTTTTAATGATCTCTCTTTGCTGAATTTCTCATTTTAATTCCCTTGTATTGTCTGGTCTGAATTCTCTTATATTTCATTAAGTTTCTTTAAAATCTTTATTTCAAGTTGAGCACAGTGGCACACTCCTGTAATCCCAGTGGCTCAGGAGGCTGAGGTGGGAGGATTGCAAGTTCAAATACAATATAACAACTTAGCAAGGCCCTAACCTACTCAGCAAGACCCTGTCTCTAAATAAAATATAAAAAAAAGGGCTGCAGATGTGGCTCAGTGGTTAAGCACCCCTGGGTTCAATCCCCAGTAACCACCCCCCAACCCCAATCTTTATTTCAAGTTCTTTTTTTGGGCAACACATTAATTTTCTTTTCTTTTGGGTGTGTAGTTAGAAAGTTACTGAGTTCCTTTAAAGGTGTCATGATACCTCCCCCCACCCAACATTTCTTGTATGTCTACATTGATATTTGTGTGTCTGGCTAATCGCTTGCCTATACGGATTTTATAGACTGGCTTTTGTAGCAAAGACTTTGTCCTGACATTATGACCTAGGGTGTCAGTTGAATAGGCTATATTGGCTTTAATTCCAGGTGGGTGTTTTAGTGTTGTGTCTGTGTAACTTCTTCAGTTATGATCAACATCAATGATAACGGCAGTTGTGTCAGTAGCCTAGGCTGCTGAGGTTGTGGCATTGCAACCCCAACTGTGACACTGCTCTTAGGGTAGGTCTTTCCAACCTGTAGGTTTGGTGTGCTATTTAAATGTTCTCATAGGTTTCCTGACACTGAGGCTACTCTGGCAGGCCCATTCAGGTGAGGTGTGTTGGTGTGACAATAGAAGCATGGTGCCTGTCAGTGCCTAAGGGCCACATGAGAGATTGGGGCCAGTGTAACATCTCTGGTAGAGTGGCAGGGTATCTGTTAGTGTCTGAAGGCAGCATTGGGGAAAGGCTGCACCAATGGGCCCAAACTGGGTACTTCTCAATGTTCAGTGGCTATGCAGGTGATTTCTGGGCGCCAGTATGCTTAGGGTGGGCTTCCCAGCTGTTGAGGGTGAGGAGTGCACAAATCTGCTTCTTAGGGATTCAGTGACCCAAGCTTCTGAGAATGGGCTGCTTGTCTGCTTGTTAGGGGTACAGGAGACTGGGTTGTATTACCCATCTGTTTGCCTGGGGCCTTTGAACTGCTTAAGATGGACTGCCTAGCTACTTCCCACATGTATCTGTTTGGCTACTTTCTGGGTAACTGAAGAGTGGGTTGACTGTTAAATTATCTCCTAGGTTCTCCATGGGTCCAGCCATTCAGAATGGGATGCTGAGGTACATTCAGGGACATGGAAGGGTAGGTGAGAACCTGGTTGGCCAGCTGCTGGGCTGCTTCATAAGCCCCTGTGTGGGCAGGGTCTCTAGATGGTGCTGTATAACAGGATACTGTATGAGGGAAGGGACAATGTAGTCTGGGCTTTCTCTAGGTTAATGCAGTAATGTGTTAACCTGGCAACTCCCCAAACTAGACTTGGGTTTAGAGAGGGCCACAGGATTTTCCTGCAGCAGTAGTTCAGGTGTCCATTGTGTGACTGGGGACTTCTGAGGATGTCCTGCTTATGCTTTCTTCACTAAAGTCTATCTTGGTTCAGAATTAATCTCCAGAAACAGGACAACAGATGCTGTGCTTAGCTTCCTTGTGTTAGGGCCACTGTATATATCTGTGTTCCACAACCTCTCTGCACCCTGGTGCTTTGTCTCAAGTATTCCAGTGAAATAGCTGTTGTTTCTTCTTAGTTTTGGACCTTTGTTGTTGAGGAAAGCATGCCCACACACCTTTAATCAGCCATCTTCTCTCCCATTGCTGAATTCTTAAAGGAGTAGTACTCAAACTGCTTTTTGTGATGCTCTTATTATCTTTATAATATTTTCATGCTGCTTCTGAGCTACCCTCCTCTCTTATTCTATAATGATTTGCATTTTATTCCAGCAGCTACTGAAAACAGTTTTATAAAACAGCAACTGAAAACAAATTTTTAGGGATATGAAATCATTGAAAAGAGTGTAGTGAGATCTAATGTGCTACAGTAAACCCCCTTAAACTAATAGTTCACACAATGTTCAACAGATGGCACTGTTTCCCTTGAAAATTTAAAGTATGAACTCCCTCTGCAATTGCTGCATTGCTTGGGGATGTCTTTGCACACAATTTGGGGTGCAGGGCTATTTTTAAGGCATTATTTACTGTTAGCATGTGCACATACACAAACACACACACACACAATAAAGTTAAAGATCTATTCTAGTTTTTATATGTGGATCTTAAAATATACATAACAAAGTTTACCATTTTTTTTTTTTTTGGTGGACAGTTCATTGACATTAAGTTTATTCACAATGTTGTACAATCATCATTACTATTTCTAGAGTTTTCATCATCCCAAAGAGAAGCCATACCCATTAAGCAATAGCTTATCATAACCCCAGTGACCTCTCTTCTACTTTTTCTATTAATTTTCCTGTTCTAAATACTTCATGTAAGTGGACTCAAAACATATTTCATTTTTTTGTGTCATTTTACATTTCTACCAGCAGTACACAGGGGTTCCATTTTCTCTATTCTTGCCAATGCTTGGTATTTTCAGTTTTTTTTTTTTTAAATAATAGCCATTCTACTGGATATGAGTAATATCTCACTGTAGTTTTCTTTGTTTCTTTGTTTTAATTTTTATTTGTTCTTTTTAAATATACATGACAGTAGAGTTATTTTGACATATTATACATACATGTAGTGTAACTTCCCATCCTTGTGGTTGTATATGATGTGGAGTTACACTGGTTGTGTATTCATATATGAACACAGGAAAGTGATGTCTCTCCAATTCCTATCCCTCTCCCCCTTCCTTCACTTCATTTCCCTTTGTCTTATACAATTAACTCTATTCTTCCCTCCCACCCCCATCATGTATTGGCATCTGCATATCAGAGAGAACATTTGGCCTTTGGGTTTTGTGGGATTAGCTTATTTCACTTAGCATGATAGTCTCCAGTTGTATCCATTTACCAGCAAATGCCATAATTTCATTCTTCTTTATGACTAATATTCCATCAGTGTAGTTTTGATTTGTATGTCCCTAATGTTTAGTGATGTGCCTGTTGGCCATTTGGCCATTTGTATATCTTCTTCACAGAAATGCCTATTCAGTCCTTTTTCCTATTGAAGGCTGTAGATTTTTGTTTTGAGGCTTTTCCATATTAGTTTTGCATTCTATTTATCACGTGTGAATGTTGAACTCTGTTCCTTTAGCTTAAGTTTCGTTAGCTATTGTTTCTGCAGACATTTTCTTGGATTCCAGGGGCTCTTCCTTTGTTTGCAGATTGCTTCAGTGCTGGGGCACTCTTTCAGCTCTTAGCTAGGCTTGCTCTGAGCCTAAGAATCATCCTGGAGTGAAAGTTTAAGGTCCTCTCAGGTATTTTCTGAGCATCTCTTTACTGGGCATGTGGTGGCTTTCAAACTCTCCTGTCATCTTAAAGGATGGATTTTCTTGATTGGATATTTTCTTGGTTGTGGAATACCTTTGACTGTTTTCCAAAACTTGAGCAAAGTTTGTTCAAACAGTTCCTGCCTTTTTTTTTTTTTTTGGTGGGACTGAGCATTGAACCCAGTGGCGATTTACCACTGAGGTACATTTCCAGCTCTTTTTATTTGCATTTATTTTGATACAGGTTCTTACTAAGTTGCCTAGGCTGGCCTGGAACTTGAGATCCTCCTGCCTCAATTTCTGCAGTAGCTGGAATTATAGGCATGTACCACCATGATGGGGTATCTTTTCCTCTCCTCTGAAGTAACAAGAGCTTGGAGTTATTCAATCCTCCATATTTCTGATGTCTTCCCCTTTGGCTTTTAATAAGATGTATTCATTCCAAGTTTTCTGAGGAATCTCCACACCACTTTCCAGAGCGGCTGCACTAATTTGCAACCCCATCAGCAATGTATGAGTGTGTACCTTTTTCCCCACATTCTCGCCAACACCTATTGTTGCTTGTATTCTTGATAATAGACATTCTGATTGGGGTGAGATGATATCTTAAGGTAGTTTTGATTTGCCCAGCTATCCCACTTCTTGGCCTATACCCAAAGGACTTAAAATCTGCATACTACAGTGATACAGCCACATCAATGTTTATAGCAGCCCAATTCACTAGAGCTACATTGTGGAACTAACCTAGATGCCCTTCAATAGATGAATGGATAAAGAAACTGTGGTATATATACACAATGGACTATTATTCAGCTATAAAGAATAATAAAATTATGACATTTGCAGGTAAATGGATGGAATTGGAGAAGATCATGGTAAGTGAAATAAGCCAATCCCAAAAAAACAAAAGCTGAATTATTTCTCTTGTAAGTGGTTGATGACACGTAGCGGGGGTCGGGGGAGGTATGGGAAGATTGGAGAAGGGATGGATTGCATAGAGGAAACTGAGGGGGCGGGAGGAAAGATAATAGAATGAGAGAACCATCTTTACCCTATGTATATGTGTGAATAGGCAAATTGTATGATTCTACTTTGTGTACAACCAGAAAATGATAGTTGTACTCCATTTGTGTACAATGAACTAAAATTTAAAAAAAAAATGTATTCACTGGCTTTGCACGCATTTCATGTCTCTCTCACGCTGTCTTCCTTCTTATTTGTGGGGGTTGAATCCAGAATCTTGTGCATGCCGATCTATATCCTAGCTTGTGACATTTCATGTCATTTGTCCTATCTTTGAATTGCTTGAGCAACACAGTAATCTCATTTCATTACTCAGAAGGCTAGTTCTAGAAGTCTGAGTAGAGCATAAAGTAAACCTTTTTTGTAGCACTTGTTTTTGTTTTTATATTGATACCCTCACCATGGCTGATTTCTAGTTAAAAGCATGGTGTCACTCATCTTGGAGGTGGATAGGAACACAAGTGATTTTTGCAAGCTGGCTTCAGTACTCCTTTACAGTTAGGGAACTCCCCAACCATGTATAGCCTTTTATGCTTTTGGCTGGTAAAAGCATCACAGGATTTACAATGTATAGCAATCCATACTGGAAAGTCCTGAATGGATATTTCTATAGATGACTTCTAAGGTAGTGAATTGGCCTGTTTGCAGTAAACTCTTTCCAAATTTTCCCCTCTAGCATACTTTCATATATGACATTACTGTATTATTGGTGATCTCTGTTGAGTTCCTGTATTAGTTCATTTTATGTTACTCTAGTGAAATATCTGATGCTGGGTACTTATAAATAAGAGATTTCTTCAGCTTACAGTTTTGGAGGCTGAAAGTCCAAAAAGCACAGAGGTGGTTCTGGCAGGGGCCATCTTGGCTGCATCACCTTATGGCAGATGGTACCACAATGGCAGAAACATATGTAGGAATGAGAGATCACATTGCAAAACAGGAAACCAAAAATAGATGGGAGAGTTTAGGCTTGCTCTCTCAAGAACCCATTCCAGAAGGCAAGCATTCCCTTCCTAGAGCAGCACCTCTAATGACCTAAAGACCTCCCACTGGTCACCGCCTCTTAAAGGTCCATACTACACTAGAACTAATCTTCTGACACATGGACCCTTGGGGGACAAACAACATCCAGTCCATAACAGTGACTTTCTCCTTATTTGATTGGTTTTTCGACAGCTCCCAGGACATGAGACTAATTCTCACCTTAGAGTTATTTGATGACCCTTAATGGTAGGTGCATTTTCTACCAAAGCCTGAGACAGGTTAGCTTGTAGTCTTTAAAAAGGAAATGTTGGCAATTTCATTAGGCAGCTTTCAACTCTGGTGATATCTTTTCAACTGGTGATATCTTCTTCACAATCAGCTGAGGTATAGTAATTGGTTTCTGTCCAAGTCTACCATCTTCAACAGTAAGGGTACTTTTAAAGTAATTAGTGCATTGAGGTCCTAGACTTTAGAACCTAAAGGGACTACCTGGGGGATGATCCTTTGAAAATCCTTTATTGATTATTTTGGCTTGTGGCCCTATTAAAATTCAGATTCCTTTGTCCTGACTTTATTAATAGGTTTAATATTATCCTTAAGTGGCCGATGTAGCTTTGCCAAAACCAAAATAGTCCTACCTGTCTTTGGTCTTCCTTTCTAGGGAGAGGGCAATAAGTAATATTAAATTATTTTTGAAAGATTATGGATGCCCATCATGTCTTTGGCTTACTATCTTCCCAAAAGTTTCACAGATTGGACCAGGTCTTAATTTATACTTAGGTTTTATTAGCCTATTTTTATGTTACATTGGTGCTATAGTTTGGATCTGTAGTGTTCTCCAAAGCTCCATGTTTTGAAGGCTTCATTCCCAGCCATTGTACTCTTGGTGGAACCTTTAAGAGGTGGGACCTAGTGGGAGGACTTCTGATCATATGAGTATGCCCTTGAAAGTGACAGCAGGACCCCAGCCCCTTCCTTCCTTACTTTTTTGATTCCTGGCCAGCACAAAGAGCAGATTTGCTCTATCATATTCTCTCTGTTATGATTTACTGCCTACCCAGAAGCAGTTGATCCAACTGAGTATGGACTGAAACCACCAACACTGTGAGCCAAAATAATCTCAGGTATTTGTAATAGTACTAGAAGGCAGACTAACAGAGTATGTAACATAAAATGCAAGAGTTTCAGTTGTTCCACATCTTCTTTGCCATTTAAGTTTTATTACAGCCCTAATTATAGCCTCACTGGTATATGTGTGTCACAGCATATCATTGTGGCTTTACTTTATATTTATCTGATGACAAGTGATGCTAGGCACTCTCTTCCATGTTTATTAGCCGCATCTATTCACTCTTCTATGAAATTTGATTCTGTTTATTTGCCCATTTTTAAAGAAAATGTTGTGGTCTGTCTTTCTTGATTTGTAAGCATCATAAAAATGTATTTTGATTAAATCTTTGTTAGTTAAATATGTTATAAATATCCTCTAGTCTATCACTTCCCTTTTTGTTCATAGTGGTAGTTTTTTTTTTTATAAATAGAAAAATCTTAATTTTAATGAAGTCAGAGTTTCCATCTTTTATAATTAATGTTTTATGTATCATGTTGCATACCTATCCTAAGATGAATATGATCTCCCATATTTTCTTCTACCGGCTTAGTTGCTTTAAATTTTATTTTTATTTATTTTTGACTTTTAAATTGGTTCTTAGTTATACATGACAGTAGGATTCATTTCAACAGAATTGTAAAAGCATGGAAAGTAATTTGTTCTAATTCAGTGCCTAGTACTTGCTCTTTCCCTCCCATTATCCCTCCCCTTGTTCCCTTCCCTCTACTGATCTTTCTGCTCCTATAGTTTTATTTTTAAATCAGTGTCTTGTGGATGTACATGATGGTACATGAGGTTCACTATGGTATATTCATATATGTACATAAGAAAGTTATGACAGATCATTCCACTGTCTTTTCCTATCATATCCCTTTTTTCTTCCCTTCTTTTACCCTTTGTCTACTCCACTGATCTTTCTTCCATTCTTTTTTATTAGTCCCCCTTTATTTTAGATTAGCTTTCACATATTAGTGAAAATGTTCGACCTATGACTTTTTGGAACTTAACATGAGAACTCCAGTTCCATCCATTTACTGGGAAATGCCATAAAGTCATTCATTATGGCTGATTATCCATTGTGTATACATAGCACATTTTCTTTTTGCATTCATCTTTTGAAGGTTGACTCCATAGCTTAGCTGTTGTGAATTGAACTGCTATAAACATTGATGTGGCCCCATCACTGTAGTATGCTGATCTTAAATCCTTTGGATATTTACCAAGGAGTGGAATAGCTGGGTCAAATAGTGGTTCCTCTCCTAGTGTTTTGAGGAATCTCATATGTCTTTCCATCTTGGTTGTACCAAATTGCAGTCCCATCAACAATGTATGAGTATACCCTTTTCCCCACATCCTCGCCAACATTTATTTTTACTTGTATTCTTGATAATTGCCATTGTGACTGGAGGGAGGTGAAATCTCAGGTGAAATTAATTTGCATTTCTCTAATTGCTAGAACATTTTTCTCTAATTTTTAAACATTTTTTCACATATTGGTTGACCATTCGTATTTCTTCTTCTGAGAAGTGCCTATTCAGTTTCTTTGCCTATTTTTTAATTGGGTTATTGGGTTAATTTTTTTGAGTTCTTTATATATCCTGGAAATTAACATCCTACCTGAGGTGCAGGTGGCAAAGGTTTTCTCCCATTTTGTAGACTCTCTCTCCAGGATCTTGATTATTTCTTTTGCTATGCAGAAGCTTTTCAGTTTGATACCATCTCATTTATTGATTTTTAATTTTACTTCTTGTGCTTCCAGAGTCTAGTTAAGGAAGTCAGTTCCAGACCTGATACATTGGAGTGTTGGGCCTACCTTTTCTTCTGATAGGTGCAGAATTTCTGGTCTAATTCCTTGGTCTTTGATCCACTTTGAGTTGAGTTTTGTGCAGGGTGAGAGTTAGGAGTTAAATTTCATTCTGCTGCATATGGATTTCCAGTTTTCCCAGCACCATTTGTTGAAGAGGCTGTCTTTTCTCCAATGTATGTTTTTGGCACCCTTGTCTAGTATGAGATAACTGTATTTATGTGGATTTGTCTCTGTGTCTTCTATTTCATTGGTCTATCTGCTGTTTGGGTGCAAGTACCATGCTGTTTTTGTTACTGTAGCTCTATATTATAATTTGAGGTCCCATATTGTGATGTCTCCTGCTTTTCTTTTCTTGCTAAGGATGGCTTTGGCTATTCTGGGTTATTTTTCCAAATGAATTTCATGACTGCTTTTCTAGTTCTCTGAAGAATGTCATTAGAATTTTGATTGGAATTGCATTGAATCTGTATAGTGCTTTTGGTATGGCCATTTTGACAATATTAATTCTACCTGGCCAAGAACATGGGAGGTCTTTCTATCTTCTAAAGTTTTCTTCAGCTTCTTTCTTTAGTGAAAGGTAAAAAAGTACCCAGAAAAACCACTCTGGATGCGGGAACTCATGCAAGAGATTTTTTATTAGGCAGACAAACACTGTGTGCCCTGAAGAGAAAGAGAAAGAGAGAGAGAACATGGCTGGGGAGCTTCTTTTAAGCTCTCCAACTTCACGGGCAAAATGATGATAGGGCCTATTGTCGAAAGTTTAATTTTGGGGGAGTAGGGATCAGCCAGTGGCTGGTGATGACAGGCCTACAAATGGACCAATGGCCAGCTTGCTACAGGGAGGGGTGGGGGAGCTGTCATTCCCCCTTGCCTTCCCTGTAGGCACATCCTGCACCCAACCAACAGGGAAGGAGCCCCCTGAGATTGAACAGTGGGCTGATAGGCAGCCCGAGGCAGGGGTTGGACTACAGGGTAAACCCAGCTGTGGCCTGCTGCCTGCCTTGGTGAGCTGACAGGCCCCCCCCCACCCCCAGGCAGAATGCTGCTCTAACAGCTGCAGTTGGGTCTTCCCAACAGGTGTGGCCGTTGCAGCTTTTTACATTACATTTAGTGTTCTGTAGTTTTCATTGTAGAGGTCCTTCACCTTTTTTTCTACACTGATTTCCATGTATTTTATGTTATTTTTTTGAGGCTATTGTGAATGGGATGGTTTTCCTAATTTCTCTTTCAGCTGCTATATTGTTGGAGTATAGGAACACAGTTGATTCCTGGGTGTTGACCTTGTATCCTGCTACTTTGCTGAATTCATTTATGCATTCTAGAAGTTTTCTGGTATAGATTTTTGGGGGGAGTGGGGGTTCTTCTAAGTATAGAATCATGCTTTCAGCAAATAGAGATCATTTGAGCTCTTCTTTTACTATTGTATCCCTTTAATTTTTTTCTTTTGCCTAATTGCTTTAACTAGAGTTTCAAGGACTGTGTTGAACATAAGTGGTGAAAGTAGGCATCCATGTCTTATTCCTGTTTTTAGAAGGAATGCTTTTGGTTTCCCCCCCTTTAGAATGATGTTGATCTTGGATTTGTGATATACAGCTCTTATAACATTGAGGTATGTTCCTTCTATCTATTTTTTTCCTAGTATCTTAAACATGAATGGATGCTATATTTTGTCAGATGCTTTTTCTGCCTCTATTGGGATAATCGTGATTCTCTTCTTTAAGCCTGTTTATGTGATGAACTGCATTTACTGATTTCTGAACTAATCTTGAACTAATCTTGAATCCTTGGGATGTAACCTACTTTATCATTGTGCAGTTTCTTTTTAATGTTATTTTTTTTTGTATGCCAGTATTTTATTAAGAATTCTTGCATCTATGTTCATCAAGTATGTTGGTCTCAAGTTTTCTTTCCTTAATTTCTCTTTGTCTGGTTTTGATGATACTGACTTCATAGAATAAGTTTGGCAGTTTTCCCTCCTTTTCTATTTCATGGAATAATTTGAGGAAAATTGGTATTGGTACTTCTTTAGTGGTCTGGTAGAACTTGGCTAAGAATCCATCTGGCCCTGGGGTTTTCTTTGTTGGAAGGCTTTTGATAGCTGCTTCAATTTCATTACTTGAAATTGATTTAAGTTTTCTATATCCTCCTGGTTCAATTTGGGTAGATAATATGTCTCAAGGAATTTGTCCAAATCTTCAAGAACTTCTAACCTATTGGAATATAAATTTTCAAAGTAGTTTCTAATGATCCTCTGGATTTTAATAGTGTCTGTGGTGGTATTTCCTTTTTCAGCTCAGTTTTGATAAATGAAGTTTTTTCCTCTTTTTTTGGTTAACTTGGCTAAGGGTTTATCAATTTTAAAATTCTTTCTAAGACCAATCTTTGCTTCATTGATCTTTTGTATTTTGATACCTTTATTTTATATATTTATTTTTATGTGGTGCTGAGGTTTGAATCCTGTGTCTCACATATGGTAGGCAAGCACTCTACCACCAAGCTATAACCACAATTCCTCTTTTTTATTTTTTTAACTTAATGTCATTGATTTTGGCTTGATTTTAATTATATTCTGATTTCTAATTTTGGTATTAGTTTGTTCTTTTTCTAGGGCCATGAGTGTAATGTTAGATTATTTATTTGTATTATTTTAATGTATGGCTCAATGCTCTTAGAACTGACTTCATACTATCTCAGAGACCTTGATATATTGCATTACTATTCTCATTTACTTCTAGATTTTATTTTTAATTCTGTCATCCAGCTCAGGACAAATTTCAGTATGATATAAATTCAAACTCAAGGATAATTTTTCCTTATAGCTATGTAGTTGATCCTGTATCATTATTGAAAAGACAGCTGTATTAGTCAGCTTTTTATAGCTGTGATCAAAATACTTCACAAGAACAACTTAGAGGAGGAAAAGTTTATTTTGGCTCACAATTTTAGAGGTTGGCTGACTCCATTGATTTGGACCTGAGGTGAGTTAGAACATCATGGCAGGAGGCATAACAGAGGAAAGCTGTCAGCTCCTGGCAGCTAGGAAGTAGAAAGAGAGAGTGAGGAGCCTCCAAACAAAAATATCCCCAAAAGCATGCCTTCCAGCCACACTCTACCTGCCTACCATTGCCACCTAGCAATCCATTCAAGTGATTAATCTGCCAAATGGATTAATCCACTTATTAGGTAAGCTCTCATAATCATTTCACTTCTGAACATTCCCACATGGTCTAACATGAGCTTTTGAGGAAGTCTTGCAAATATTTTTATAAAATTTGCCTCCAAGTATTTGCAAGACTTCTACAGTAGAAACTCTGAAGAATTGCTGGAAAAATTAAAGATGTAAATGAACTGAGAGATATAGTCATGAATTGGACAACTAATGTTGGTTAAACTTTTGTTTCTTAGTTGCTCTATTTCCATCAAAATTTCAGCATGCTTTTTAAAAAGAAATTTATGAGTCCATTGTATTAGTCATCTTTTTTGCATCACACTAACAAAATATCTAACACAGTCTACTTATGAAGTAAAGAGAGGTTTATTTTGGCTCATGGTTGTAGAGAATTGAGTCAAAGATTGGGCGGCTCCATTGATTTAGGTTGCTGGTGAGGGCAGCATATCATAGATAAAGTGCTTGTAAGAGTCAGAAGTCACAACACAAGTCAGAAAGCAGAGGACAGAAAAAGAGAGAGGGACTGAGAGGTTGGGCAGGATACCACAGTGTCTTTGGAGGGTACATCCCCAGGGACTTAGGAACCTCTTACTAGGCCCTATTTCCTGAAGGTCCACAGCACTTTTCCAATACCACCATCTTGGGAACAAGCTTTAATATATAGACCTTTGGGAGACAGCTACCCATATTTAAACTATAGCACACATTCCAATGATATGAAATGCAAAGGGCTTAAATAACAATTTAAAATTGTTAAGCAATTTTAAAAATTGTTTAAAAATAGCTAAAATAACAGTTTAAAAAATTGTTTAAAAATAGCTAAAATAACAGTTTAAAAGAATAACAAACTTGTACAGCTTCTAATTTCAAGAGTTAACCACAAGTTTCATGTAATAAAGACAGTTTAGTATTAGTGAAAGGGTAGAAATGGAACCCAATAGATAGATTCACACCTTTGTAGTTCAACAGATTTTCTTTTCTAAAAAAGAATTTTTTTAAATTAGTTTTTTAAAATTTTAAATTTAAAATTTTTTAAATTAGTCAGATTTTCAGTAAAGATGCTAAGGTAACTAAACAGAGAATGGATAGTCTGTTCAACAAATGGTGTTAGGATGAATATATATGTATTGGTAAAGAGTACTGCCTCATGACCACATATAAAGTTTGAAATAAATCATTGATCTAAATGTGAAGACTGAAATTGTAAAGCTTGTAGGAAAATAAAGAAAATTGTTGTGACCTTAAAGTTGATAAATATTTCTTAGAGCACATACACAAAAAATAATAAGCTCTGAAGGAAAAAATTTATAAATTGGTACTGAGGTTTGAAATATCTGCCCTAAAACTCCATTGTAACAGTGTTAAGAGGTGGAATATGTAAGTGATGATTAGGTCATGGGGGCACCACCCTCATGAATGGATTGAAGATGTTATCATAGAAGTGGGTCAATTGTAAAAGGGGGCAGTTCAGCCTCCTTCATCTCTCTTTAGTTTCTCTTCTGCCACATGATACCTTGCATTGTATTGTGATGTAGCAAGAAGGGCCTCACCAGATGCAACCCATGGGTCTTGTAATTCTCAGCCTCCAGAACCATAAGCTAAATAAACTTATATTGTTTATAATTCACCTGGAGTCTGTGGTATTCTGTTATAACAATAGAAAAAGAACTAAGACAGAAAATTGGTACCAAGGAGTGGGGCTGTTGGTATAACAAAAACCTGAAAGTGTGGAATTGACTTTGAAACTGGGTAACAAAGCTGGAAGAATTTAGAAGATTAGGAAAAGCCTATATTGCTGTGAACAGAGGATTAACAGTGATTCTCAGTGGGGACTCAGAAGAAGAAGAGGCAAGTGTGAATCTCCTCAGAGATTACTTTAATGGTCATGCTCCAGAATGTTGGTGGAAATACGGACAGTAAAGACCATTCTGTTGAGCTGTCAGGTAGAAATAGGAACAAATATTAGAAAGTGGAGTGAAGGCCATTCTTGTTGTATAATTGCAAATAGCTTGATGGAAATATATTGGGTCCTGGGACCTTATGTAATGCAGAACTTGAGAGTGATGAACTAAGATAGCTGATGGAAGAAATGTATAAGAAGCATAACAGGCTGCTGCATGGATACTTTCAATCACATATAGTGAGGTGCAAGAGGAAAGAAATGACTTAAAGACAGAATTAATAATTAAAAGAGAGCAGGTGGAAAGATATAGAAAATTCTCAGCCTAGTCTAAAGAGTAAAAAGGTGTTCTTAGAATACTTAGGGTGTGACCAAGGAAACATTTGCTTAAGAGATTCATATGGATAAAAAGCAGCCAGATTTTATTCCTTAAGACATTGAGGGAAAGACTTTGAAGGCCTTTCAGAGAATTTCACAACTGTCCCTCCCATCATAGACCCAGAACTCTAGCAGTGCAGAATAGTTTTGGGGGATGGGCCCTGGACACTCTACACAGGATCACTGCTAAGGGACTGCCTTGGAATTCTGTCCCCCACTTTCTAGCACAGACCTCTTGGCTGCCCTATTCACAGCTCAGCTGGACCCAGGTGCAGTTCAGGGCAAAATAATGACTTAGGGAATGATTTTACTAAAACCACTGACTCTGGGCCTGCAGATGCCTGCAGATGTCTGATGGGTAACTAAAAGTCAGATAAACCTTGGCATCTCTGCTTCCATTTTGCATCTGTCTCTTTTGCTCTGAGTCCTTCTCTTCTGTAGTCACTTTTAATTCCAGGAACAACAGGTCTGATAGATAAACATCTCATGAGAAGAGTCAAAACTACCCCCTAGGCAATAATAACTTTCTTATCATGTATAAGGCTCAGCCTGACTAAATCTTGAGATAATGATCAACAGAACTACAATTGGACCCAGACTGCTTGGCTGTGTATACTTTTTGTCACTCAGTTTTGTTCCTTCCCTTATATAAACCTGAAGCTCATGTTAGTCCTCTGAAGTCAGAACTGAAGATACTTGATCCCCTTTGTCTTCCCAAAACAGCTATATTGAATAAGTTCTTTTACCAGTACTTTATTTGGTTTCTGGGGTGGGTGGCTAGATCTGATTTGTTGGGACTCCTGAAAAGTAAGGGCCCCCTCTAACCTAGGACTGCAGCAATAAGGGTAGCACTCTGAAGGACACAAGCAATAAGCCTTTGCACCTTCCATATGGTGTCAATTGTACTATCTTGCAGAGTTCAAGAACTTTAGGAGCATGGTTTCCTCCCCTTTGAGTTCAAAGGATATTGCAAACAGCCTAGAGACCCAGGCAGGGACTGTTGGAGGGAAGGAGTTACTGTAGCAAAGCCCCTGTTAGGGCAATGCTAAGCAGAATTGTAGGGTCAGAAGCTGAGCTGCTGTGGACAGTCCCAGCAATGGCAGTGCCTCATGAAACCATGCGAAGTTGCAAAGAGTCTCTGCCAGCTACTGAGAGCACAAAATTGTAAAACTGCCAACTTGCTGTGCCAGTCTGGGAGAACTTCAGGCAAGAAACTCAGACTTGTGAAAGTTGCTTCTTGGACAGAGTCCAGCAAAACCAGGGGGATGGTGTTGCCCAAACCCTTGGGAGCCCATCTCTCACCCCAGTGTCTCCAGGAGGTAGCTCATGGAGGGAAAAATTATTCTGGAGTCTGAAGATTTGATGTTTTCTCTGTTGGGTTTTGTACTTACTTAGAGCCTGTTACTCTTTTGTCTTGCCTATTTTTCCCTTTGGAATGGGAATTGTGTTATTTCATTCATCATGACCCTAGGATCAATGGGCTGTATTACACACACACACACACACACACACACTCTATATAGCATAGCTGTTTGTGTAAGTATACTCTGTGATGTTCACACATTGACAAAACGACCCAACAAAGCATTTCTCTGTCATTAAGAACATATCTCTGCCATTAAGTGACTTGTAACTATATATCATTGTTAATCAGGTTATGCAAATTAAAATCACAGTGAGATAGAACTGCATACACAAGAGAACGACTAAAAGGACAGTCTGTATAAAGTGTTGTAAAGATGGGATTCATCTGGAACTCAAACACTGCTGGTAGTTGTGTAAAATAGAAACAATTTGTCAATTTTTTGTAAAGTTAATATGATCCAGCAATTCCTCCCTGGATATTTATGTCTGCAAAATGCTTGGAATTTAACATTCATTACTGCTTTATTCATAATAGCCAATTATTATAAATAAGCCAAGTATATGTTAACTGGTGAATATATAAAGAGACTACAGTATGTTTATACAACACAATGAAACACTCCTGAGCCATAGGAGGGAACAAACTACAGTTTTACAGACAGTATGAATGAATCTCAAAAACTTCAAGCTGAATGAAAGAATTCAAATACAAAAGAGTATTGTTGGGGGCTTAGTTGAGTTGGAGAGCTGCTCTGCCAGATTCCAGAGTAGCCAGTAAAAACAATAAGTCAAAGTGAATTTACAGCCAAGACTTTACTTACTGTGATAGTAAAAGCAAAAAGCTAAACTGGAGAAACCTGCTGTTCCATTTCTTCCTTGAAATGATGCATGTGGTTGAGAGGTAGATTCACTAATTTCATTGCTAAGGAAGCCACCAAAGAAAAGGGCAGGGGTGGGCAGAGGAGGGAAAGGGAGAAGAATTAGGAGTGAAATAGTATGGTTCTCCAAGTCAGCATGGAGAAAAGTGTTTTTGAGGTAACTGACCCCCCACCCCACCCCCCAGGTTAAAGAGGTTTGCAGAGGTTGAGACAGAGCCTCCTAAGGAAGGACCTGGCCAAAGCACCAAATAAAGAGGATTCTAAATAAGTGTACCTGATCTAGGAATGCAACTATGCATAAAAGCATGCTTGGCCAGGGATGCCTGAGACCTTGGCCACAACTCCCAAGACCAAGAAACTTCGAGTTCTCTGGTAACATAGGGGACTAAGAATTGGCTCCTCTAAAACATGAGTGGAAACCAGGGGAGATCCTGGGGTATAGTCTTCTTACATGGACCAGCAATTACTGGGCCCTGAAAGTACACTGATTTAAAAATATCTAGACCAACTGGTGTTCAGCAAAGAGCCTGGAACCCACCTAAGCCTTAACCCTGCCTCCAAGAATTCCACCTATGGGATTACCTTGCGCACTCCAGCAATCCGAGAGTGGAGCTTCACACTGCAGACAACCCCACCTAAAATTGCTGAGAAGAGAAACTGAGAATTTTTGGAACTACAAAGAAAATAATTCTTTAACTTTTCATTGAGATTTTTTTCCCTCTTTTTTATTTTTTTCCTTTTTTTCCACCTCAGTTTAATTGTGAACTTAATGGACATTGATACATACTCATATTTGTTTTTTTCTCTTTTTGAACCTTTTTGAATCCAGTTATTTTTCATGGATCAGCTTTTTCGAGGACTTTTATTTTTTAATTTTTTAATTTTTTAAATTTATTTAATTTTGATCCATTCAACACAAATGGAGTACAGCTATTGTTTCTCTGGTTATACACAAAGTAGAGTCACACCATCTGTGCATTCATACATGTACACAGGGCAATGATGTCTGTCACACATTCTGTTATTATGAACCCCCAACCCCGACCCCACCCCTCCCTTCCCTCTATGCTATTCATGCCACCCTTCCACCCTGCATTATGCATCATCATTCACTTATTAGAGAGATCATTCGGCCTTTAGATTTTTGGGATTGGCAAATCTCACTTAGAATGACAGTCTCCAACATCATCCATTTACCTGCAAATGCCATAATTTTATTCTTTTGGCTGAGGAATATTCCATTGTGTATATATACCACAGTTTCTTTATTCATTCATCTATTGAAGGGCATCCAGGTTGGTTCCACAATCTAGCTATTGTGAATTGAGCAGCTATGAACATTGATGTGGCTGCATCACTGTAGTAATCTGATTTTAAGTCCTTTGGGTATAGGCCAAGGAGTGGGATAGCCGGGTCAAATGGTGGATCCATTCCAAGTTTTCTAAGGAATCTCCAAACTGCTCTCCAGAGTGACTGCACCAACTTGCAATCCCACCAGCAATGTATGAGTGTACCCTTTTCCCCACATCCTTGCCAACACCTGTTGTTTCCTGTATTCTTTTTTTTTATTTTTTTATTTTTATTTTTTTGAACTAGGGATTGAACTCAGGGACACTTGGCCCCTGAGCCACATCCCCAGTCCTATTTTGTATTTTATTTAGAGACAGGATCTCACTGAGTTGCTGAGGGCCTCGCTAAGTTGCTGAGACTGGCTTTGAACTCCTGATCCGCCTGACTCAGCCTCCCAAGTCGCTTGGATTACAGGCGGGTGACACCATGCCCGGCCCTCCTGTATTCTTAATAAAAGACATTCTAATTGGGGTAAGATGAAATCTTAAGGTAGTTTTGATTTGCATTTCTCTTATAACTAGGGATGTTGAACGTTTTTTCATAAATCTGTTGATTGCTTGTAGATCTTCTTCTGTAAAGTGTCTCTTCATTTCCTTGGCCCATTTATTGACTGGGTTATTAGTGTTCTTGGTGTAAAGATTTTTTAATACTTTGTAGATTTTGGAGATTGGCGCTCTATCTGAAGTGTGTGTGGCAAAGATTTTCTCCCACTCTGAA
>JAJEJO010052092.1:114262-150613 GCA_020662805.1 Glaucomys volans | reverse complement strand
AGATAGGACAGCCTGCACAGGGGACTCTTGCAGCCCTGCACGAATTTGGGCTTCCACACCAGGTGCAGCCGTGTGCCCTTGACGCCCTTGACAACATCGTGTCTTTTCCAGGCCCAGCTGTCTCAGGCCTTAAACGGGGTTTCAGACAAGGCGAAAGAGGCGAAGGAGTTCCTGGTCCAGCTCAAGAACATCCTGCAGCAGATCCAGGTGAGTGTGCTCGGTGTACCCAGCAAGGATGGCGTGTCAACATGCTGAGTGCAGAGAAGGACGGGGAGCCCTGTGATGAGCACTCAGCCACACAGAGGCCCACATGTATTCACGGTCCTGGATGCCGCCTGCCGCTCTGTCTGGTGACATACATGTCACACTGGTGTGGGATGGCAAAGGCCATGCACTAGGGGCCTGGAGAGATGTGACCAGGCTGGGTGTGGCCAGGCAGGCAGCTCTGTACAGGTGTTTTGTGCCAAGCAGGCCCACGTAATCCCTGCACCGATCGTAAATCCCCATATCCCGAGTGTTCACTGCGTACCTCCACTGTGTCCTAAGATCAGCCAGTCTTGCTTCAGGGACCCTTTGTGGAGGGAGAGAGGGCCACACAGGTCCATGCACACAGGGGAGGAGCCTGTAGAGCATCCGCAGAGCTGCCTGCAGAAGAGACTGAGGGCCCTTGGATTCTTTGCCCAGGAGAGCTCTCAGTGAGTCTCCCGTTACCGTGACAAAAGACCTGAGACCGTCAACATGTAAGGAGAGGTTTATTTAGGCTCAGGTCTCAGCAGCTTCTGTCCACGTTGCTCGACTCCACTGCTCTGCCTGTGGTGGCACAGTACACCATGGGGGTGTGTGTGGCGAGGAAGCTGCTCGCCTCGTGGGGCAGGAAGCAGAGAGGAGGGGCTGAGGTTCCAACGTTCCTTCAAGGGCATGTCCCCAGTAGCCTCCCTTCCTCCCAGAGGCTCCACCAGCCAGTAGCACCGCAGGCTGGGGACCAAGCGCCACCACAGGGCCTTTGGGGATGCTGAGATCCAAACTGCAGCCAGGCCACCCCTCACAGGCTGACCTCCCCCGACGACATGGCGTCTGAGGTCAGGAGTGCCAGTGTCTCACAGACCAGGTGTCAGTTCATGCAGACACCACAGAACGCCAGGGACGGCGGCGACACAGGAGAACGGCCCTGTTCATCTGGATGGCTGGGAGTGCCAGCCATGAATGGCTCCATCCCTTCTGAGGCCTGTCCCTGGCTTGCAGCTGCAGTCCTCTCCAGGTCCCCACGTGAGCTCTGTGACTGTGTCCTGGTCTCCCTCTCTGATAAGGACCCGTCAGATTGGATTGGGACCTGCCCTGAGGACCTCATTATATCTCAGTTGCCTCTTTACAGGCCCTGTCCCTAGACACGGTCATATTCCAAGGTCCTGGGCTTAGGACTCCGCCATGATTTTGGGGGAACTGAAGCAGAGGTCCGAGCCCCACAGACTCAGAAGTCAAGGATTCTCCCTTGAAGCTGAGACAAACTTAGAGCAAGAGCAATATTGTTTTGTTTGCGTCATCTTTTTCTGGTTATGAAAAGCAAAAGTATGTGTCGTAGAAATTTTGGAAAGTAAGGAAAATAGAGCTGAGAAGAGCTCCCCGGCGTGCAGGCCGGTGGCCGCTGTGGCCCTTGGCAGGCTGCTCCACCACCTGGGACATGCACCCCAGCTGCGGCACTGTGCCCGCAGCCTGGACCCTGCTTCTCCCCAAGCCTCTGGAGAGCGTTTCCCAGGCATGAGCAACCTTTGGGAGCAGATCTGTCGAGGCGTATGCCCCCGCCCTGGGTCCCCTGGCCACCCCTCCCCTCTGTGGGACAGCACAGAGGACACGGGGCTCCTCCAGGCCTTTGACCACCCTGTCTCAAGCCCTCTGCCTCCCCAGGAGAACGGGCTGGACTACGAGGCCTGCCTGGTGGCTCAGTGTGACGCGCTGGTGGAGGCGCTGACTCGGCAGAAGGCCAAGCTCCTCACCAAGGTGACGAAGGAGAGGGAGCACAAGCTGAAGGTAGGTAGCGGGCCGCCCTGCAGGCCCCTGTGCATCCTCCCACCCAGCACCCGGGCAGGCAGGAGGCCCCGGGCGGATCCTAGCTGAGTGGCCAGGGAAGGTGAGCTGCTGGTGGGTGGTGCTCAGGGGACAGGCACTACCATGCCCCTGCAGAGCCAGGGCAGGCAGCAGCCGCCCACTTGTCCCAGCCACCGCCTCCCACCTCCTGGAGTGACCGAGTCTGTCTGAGGGACTCCTCTCCTCATTCATAGAGTGGCAGTGACAGCGGCAATGCAAGGCTGGGCTCTGCCCAGTCCAAGGCTCTGTCCCCTTCTTCAGCTCTCTCTGATGTCTCACATGCCAATAGTCAGCACTGATGCCCAGGCCATCTCTGCCAGGCACGGCCAGCATCCTGCCCACACTGCATCCCTGCTCAGGCCTGTGCCCAGGGCACTCTGAGCTGAGGAGGGGCTGTCACTCTCAGGTGCTCCATGTGGGCGTTGGGGACACTTCCTAACCAGAGCAGGAAGTGTGGCTTTCAAGGAGAGGAGGAGGGAGTGTTGGAGGCAGCCAGGTGTCCAGGTGATGTGCCCATCCCTCAAGCCATCCCTGCCTGCTGGCCAGTGGGAGCATGGCCAGGGGTGGGGACCAGCGGAAGGCAGAGCTCGGGCCTCGCCCTCTCTGCCTTGCTCCGGAGTCCCAGAGTCTGCCGGGGGAAGAGGGCCCCTCTGTTCCCCAGTAGCCAGGAGCAGAGGGGAGGAGTGGCAGGAGGCTCCCAGGCCAGGCAGCCTCCCCAGGCACCTCCGCACTCGCTTGCTGACTCCTGGGGCCTGGCCGCTCTTCCTCTGGAAGGCAGTTGCTGAGAGGAGCCCCTGTTGCAGATGGTTTGGGACCAGATCAATCACTGCACACTGAAGCTGCGCCAGTCCACGGGGCTGATGGAGTACTGTCTGGAGGTGATGAAGGAGAACGACCCCTCTGGGTTCCTGCAGGTGAGCCTGCTACCCCAGGACGGCCCACTGTCCTCCTGCCCACTGACGCCAGCCCCAGGCCAGCCCAGGTGTCAGGCACCGTCCTGCCACAGCTCGGCACTTGGAGATTCTGACACTGTGCCTGGCATGCGGAGGCCCAACTCTCCCTCGGCGTGGCCCTCAGCCGCTCTGACCCTAGTTTCACAGCACCCATGAAACCAGAGGTGAGCCAGCCAAATGCCACACTTCAACACCTCCCCATGCATGGGAAAGGCAGTCTGCAGGTGAGCTGGACAGACGGCACAGGGAGAAGCCGGGGGAGTCCACACCGCCTTCCCCAGGGTGCAGTCCTGTGGGCCCGGTCAACGACCGGCTGCCCACTGGGTTCAGCCCGCTTGGGTCATGCACATCTCTCAGGAACACAGCAACCTCTGTCTGGGCAAATGACGAGTCCTCTCGACTCCCCAAGAAGTGCACAGGCCCTGGCTCTGCGGGCAGGCCCGCAGGCTTCCCAGCAGGGAAGAGCTGTAGGTGCCATGCAGCGGGCTCCCTGCTGAAGCCGCAGAACCATCAAGATGCACTGGGGGAAGTGGGCCTCTGGACTCAGAGGACGTGGCACACTGTCCTCACACCCTGGGACAGATGACGGGTGTTTCACGTGGCAATGTGCTAGAGCCGGCAAGGCAGAGGTGATCGAGTGTGGTTTTGCATGCTTTTTAAAAAGCATCTCTACCTCACGGAAGGGTCTGACCTGGTTCTCTAAATAGCTAGTGCTTCCTCGCATCCGGCACCATCGCACTGTTGAACCCGATTCAGACGTGGCAGGGAGTCTTTGCCCCTAACTGCTGGCAGTAGCAACGGCCTCACCGGGCCCTGGCTGGAGGACGCATGCCCAGCACAGCCCCTTCCGTTCCCTGGGCCCACAGAGGCCACGCCACTCCCTCCCTGTGCTCGTCCCTGCAGATGCCACCCTCCTCCTTGCTCCCTTAGATCTCCGATGCCCTGATCAAGCGCGTGCAGGTGTCCCAGGAGCAGTGGGTCAAAGGTGCCCTGGAGCCGAAAGTGTCTGCAGAGTTTGACCTGACCCTGGATAGCGAGCCACTGCTGCAGGCCATCCACCAGCTGGACTTCATCCAGATGAAATGTAGGGGTGAGCGGTGGTTGGCCCGAGTGCGGCCCACAGAGGCGTCTGAGGGGCAGCATGGTGCTGGGATCACACCAGGGCAGGAGGGCAGGGACACTGAGGGGCAGGCCTGACTGTGGAGCAGGGCAGGCGGTCCTCTGTCTGAGCCTGAGCGTCCCCTTTGTGTTCACTCATAATGACCCACGGAGTATCCCCGCCCCCCGCTGCCAGGCTGTGGCAGCTGCCGGTGTGCACACGCCGGCAAACTCCCTCCAAACACCGAGCTTCTGTCCCAGAGAAGGAGGGGACAGTGCACGGACAGGAGAGGCACCTGCCTGGTGGTGGCAGCCAGTGCCAATAGGAGGCAGAGCAGGGGCAGCAGGGGATGGGCTGCTTCTGGGAGGGGCAGCCCAGGGGACGAGCACTGATGGGGGTGCGGAGAGGAGGCGCTGAGACTGGGAGGCAGGAGTGAGCCTCCTGTCTGCAGAGGAGCAGCGGAGGAAGGCAGCAGCCCAGGGTCACGCAAAGTCTGCATGACTTGGCCAGCTGCAAAGGCAGCAAGGGACAGCCAGAACAGAGCCCTGCCCTCCAGGTGCGTGGGAGAGGACCTGAGGGCCACACCTGCTGAATCTGAGAACGCAGCAGCCCCACCTTCCGAGTGTGGAAGAGCAGGGCTCTCAGCACCCCAGGCTCCCTCCTGCAGTTTGCACCTCACCCACGAGGTTGGGAAAAGCCACCTGCCTGGGTGTGAGTGAGATGCAGTGCCAAGGAGCAGAAGGGTTTGGCGGGGGGCAGGGCGCTGCAGTGAGGGAGGGACCCCAAGTGTGGGCACCGAGAGAGGAGGCTTGGGTGTTTCCCCAGCCTCCCCTGCAACAGGGAGCCACAGAGTTCAGAGGCTGAGCTGAGGGGACCGGGAGGGGACTCTTACAGCCCACCCACGGCAGCAGTCAGACTGTGCATGGCCACTGGGAGCACCCCTGTCATCAGCTGATTCCAACCAGCTAGACCTTCAGCCAACATCTGGAAAATGGTGACCCCATCCTTACAATTGAAATACCAATCTTGCCATTCTCCCTTTTTAAAAAAAGTCAGAGTGGATTCTATCAATTTCTAAAATCTCTTGAGCCCAAAGAGAGCTAGAACACCCCCGAGTTCTCCCTGTGTTTA
Source organism: Glaucomys volans (assembly GCA_020662805.1). NCBI lineage: Eukaryota > Metazoa > Chordata > Mammalia > Rodentia > Sciuridae > Glaucomys > Glaucomys volans. The sequence goes on along the minus strand of JAJEJO010052092.1, from coordinate 145,348 downwards.
GCAGGGCTCAGGCACACCTGCTGCGTTTCCCTCACTCCACGGCGTGCTCCTCCCACCCAGGCCAGTACCAGGTCTCTGCTCTCAGGCTCGCCTGTGGTGGTCGGTGCTCCAGGACTGCACCCAACACCCGAGGCAGTTGGCCTGGAGCAAAGGTCCACTTGGCTCACAGCTGGGAGGTCTTGGTCCCCAGTCTGATGGCCCCATGAATGTGGCGAGGTGTCATCACGGTGAAGCCGAGCAAGACCTCTTGTCTCACGGCCAGGAAGTGAAGGAGAGGAGAGGAAGGGCTGGTCCCCTCTGAGGGCACAGCCCAGCGAAGGGAGGACCTCCCCCCACCCCACCTCCAAGGGCTCCCCCATCTCTCAGCAGCACAACACTGGGGACCAAGCCTTGAACAAAGAGCCTCTGGGGACACTGAAGATAAACCGTAGTGTCCCTCTTCTCAGCCTGGTATAAGGCTGGCTCTTGCCTGGACGCAGGCCCTGCCAGGGAACGCACGTAGGCTGTGCAGGGTGGGCTCTGCTGGGCTACCTCAAGCGCTCCTCAAAGGCCTGAGTGTCACTGCCTCGACTCTCAGGGGTGGGTGACAGGCTTGGGGGTGGGCCAAGCCTGAGATCAGTATATGCTGTGGGGTTAGGAAGGACACAGGCCCTGGGAGTGGCCCAGGTGGCCAGGGAGGGAATTCAGCTAATTGTTCTCTGGGGTAGGGGGGCCTGAGGGCAGGGGCGCTGAGCTAACCCGTGGTCCCTGTCACAGTGCCACCTGTCCCTCTGCTGCAACTGGAGAAGTGCTGTACTCGGAACAACAGTGTCACCCTGGCTTGGAGGACACCGCCCTTCACCCACAGCCCCGTGGACGGCTACGTCCTGGAGCTGGACGACGGGGACGGGGGGCAGTTCCGGGTGAGGCCTGCTGCCGGGCGTGGGGGGCGTCCTGATGTGCAAGCTGGTGCCACAGAGAAGAGCTGGCTGGCTGGGCTCGTGGGAGGCTGGAGGCTGCAGAGGCCTCCCTCCTGCAGGCTGGCTCTGCCCTGCCACAGGCAGCAGTGTGTGTCACAGGGAATGCGGGTGACTTTCCTGCAAGGACTGACCCTGGCATGAGGCGGGACGTGGCTCAGAGGCAGCTCTGCCACTCACACCTCCTCCCCACCTCCCCCGCACTCACGTGGCAACCAGGCCCCGTGGGGCAGGCTTTGTCACGCTCCTCTCGTCTGTCTCACTGCCGTTCAGGGGTGGGCCAGTCTCAGGGTCACATTCTGCAGAGGAGGAGGCTCTTGCTAGGCCTGAAGAACCTGGTGAGGTGCTGAATGTGTAGAGACACATCAAAAGTGGCTGTTGGATTGGGGTGACACACTGCCCTCGTGGCCCCACTGGTGGACTGACAGGACAGCAAGGGTTCTTACTGAGCCTGAGTGCACCTTCTCCCCTGCATGCTGCAAACCTGGGACCCTTCCCCCAGGTCAGACCCCTGCAGGACAGTTCCTTGAGCTTCCACGTGGCCAGGCCAGTTAGTATGAGTGCTGCGGGGGGCACAGCCCTCACCTTCTCCACCGCCTCCCTGCCAGCTGAGCCCACCAGGCTGCAGGCACTGGGTTTCTTGCATTCCTTCCCCAGGGAGCAGTTTGCCAAAGGTCAGGGCTCCCTTAGGTTCTCTCAAAGGGATTTATGTACCTGTCCTTTCATTTTTTGTTTGAAAAATACAAGCTTGTAGGAGTTGGGGAGATAACCATGCAGTTCATGGAGAATCACTGAGTCCCGGGTGGACACGGGCCAGTGGGGCGTGCAGTGAATCCGAATGAGTCAGAGATGGCTGTCTGTTGGTGGGAGCACGCCTTGGTCCCTCTGTGGCACTCCTCCATCAGACAGCAGGTATAGGGGCAGAGAAAGGGCCGTGGACATTAAGAGGACCACCCACAGAGCTCAAAGGTGACCCCTCTTCTTTGAGTCATGGCCCCTGAGAAAACCAGACCCAAGGGCTGGAGCTCAGGAGCAGGCGTGCAGCTGGATGGGCGACTTTGAACGAAGATAGATCTGCACAGAACTGTGGCCCCCACATGGACTAGCTGCAATCCTGGGCCAGCTCCTCACCTTCCCCAGGTCTCCTCGTGTGTAGAATAAAAAACAAAATACCAATGTCCCCAGGTTGTGTGAAACTTAAGAGGCCTTCATGCTGTCTGGCACAGAGGTTACTGTCAAGAACTTGGAATAGCTAGTGAACAGGGACCCCCCAAAGGAAAGCAGATAAGGGGTGTGGACACACCAAGCAGCACAGTGATAGAGGCCATGTGGCCGGGGGTCAGTAGGACCAGTGTAACTTGGAAGTGAATGGGGAAGAAGTCCTACAAAGAGACATTTGGGTTTGACTCAGAAGTATCTTGGCCTCTGGGAAGAAGTGGAAAACAGCGTCTTGTGGGGCAGGAGGGGATGTGGGAGCCAGTGTCCCTTAGGGCTCCAGAATCTTCTGACAGGGTCACTTCAGCAGAGGCAGGACATCTTTGGGCAGTGTCCTAGCTGGCTGCAGACCTGCACACTTGCCTCCCCAGGATCCTACATGCCTTGCAACCTGCAGGCCTGGGGGCTGGGAGGCCAGGAGGAAGAGGTTCCCTCCCAGTTTGGACAAGTCCTGGGACTGGGCCACAGATGGTTGTAATTTCCCTTATTCAAGAACTTCTGTTGGGTCTGAGCAGGGTGGCTACACCTGTCATCCCAGCAACTCGGGAGGCTGGGGCAGGAGGATCGCAAGTTCAAGGCCAACCTGGGAAACTTAACATTTTATCTCAAAATAAAAAATAAAAAAGACTGGGGTGCAGCTCAGTGGCAGAGCACCCCTGGGTTCAATTCCCAGTGCTGCACAAATAAAATGAGTAACTTTTGTTGGGGCAAAAGCATTTTCAGTGGCCACATGTGCCTAGGAACTGTCTGCGAGGGCTTTTCCAAACGCTCGAGGGCCTGAAGGGTGGTCTTCCTCTCCCAGGAAGTGTACGTGGGCAAGGAGACCCTGTGCACCATCGACGGGCTGCACTTCAACAGCACCTACAACGCCAGGGTGAAAGCATTCAGCACTGCCGGGGTTGGGCCGTACAGCAAGACCGTGGTCCTGCAGACGTCCGACGGTGAGCACCAGGGCTTGAGCGGGCCTCATCTCCTGCTGCAGTTTGGTGAGCAGGCGGTGTGCCACCTGTGGGCTGCAAAACAGGATGGAGCTTTGTGACCTGAGCCAGTTGCTTTGCCACTCTGGGTCCTGGCGTCTCACCCATGAGCTGGGCGTCTGCTGGCTTCCTCCTTCGCTCCTAACCATGTCCGAAGTGTTTGGAAGGGTGCTGGAAATGGGACTCCCTGAAGTGCCCTGGGTTGGGACTGGAAGGCCTGGTTGTTTCTTGGCAAGGCTGAAGGACAGGGACTGGGAGAGTGCAGAGCAGGGAGCGTGTGCGCGTGTTTCCCACGCAGAGGCCACTGCATGTGGCTGCAGATCGGTGAGTCTGTCTCTGAGCACATTAGAACCTGCCAGGAAATTCCATCGCCTGACCCTGCTGCTCTTGCCTCCCTCTTTTCCAGTGGCCTGGTTCACATTTGACCCCAATTCTGGACACCGGGACATCATTTTATCCAATGACAACCAGACGGCCACCTGCAGCAGCTATGATGACCGGGTGGTGCTGGGCACAGCTGCGTTCTCCAAGGGTGTGCACTACTGGGAGCTGCACGTGGACCGCTATGACAACCACCCAGACCCCGCTTTTGGGGTGGCCAGGGCTACCGTGGCCAAGGACATGATGCTGGGCAAGGATGACAGGGCCTGGGCCATGTATGTGGACAACCACCGCAGCTGGTTCATGCACTGCAACTCACACACCAACAGGTGCCAGGCCCGCTGCCCTCCCCAGACACGCAGGTTGGGGATGGTGTCCCGTAGGCCAGGGCTCCTTCTGCTATCCCCAAGCACCTGGGTCTCCAGGTCCAGGTGTTTGACAAGGACCAGGGAGAAGTGACCACTTCCTGAGCCCAATGAGAGCAGGTAATGGTGACGGGAGCCACGCCTGCCCAGCAAGCAGCCATGTGATGGGCATCTAACTGTGCCTTGCTTTCGACTTTCTTTCTGGTTCCACCTGACTTTACAACCATCCAGTCAAGCTTGTGTTCATGGGGGCATTGCAGAGGGAGCACATGTCATTGCCATTGCTGGCCCTTTGCCTGGAGTGACCTTGTTACTTCCCCGACTGGTGAGGAGACTCAGACTCACTGGGCCCCAGCTCCCATTGTGCTCTGGGCCCACCAGCGCCTGCCAACAGCCCCCTAGGCACCTTCTCCGCAGTGGGAGGTCCCAGGTTCTCTCCAGGGAAGCCAGGTCTGGCGTGGCCTGGAATTGACCTGAGGCCGCTCAGGACTGCCTGCCCACCACCTTTCACTGGTAGTGCCCTTGGCCCCAAACCCCGGGAGCTCTGATCCTCTGTGTGCTGACCCCACCCTCCACCCTGGCCCACACTGGGGCCAGATCCAAACTCACCAGCCCATTGCCACTTGCTAAATCAAATGGGCACCCAGAGGCGGTTTGCTAGTGGGAGTGATGACCTCCTTTAATCCGACGAAGTAGTTACTGTTGCCATCTCCAGACTGAGATGGCTTGGGAAGGTTAGACACTGGCCTAGCCATGGGGCCTGAGCCGAGGATCCCAGCCCCTGCTCAGGGTGGCTTGGGCACGCCCTGCCCAGCACATCTTTCACTGCCCTTGCCAGCTCCTGGGTGCCTCGGTAGTGGGGTCTCTAAGAAACGGGGCCAGAAGAGAGCACGGGGGACTCACCTATCACCCCGGGTGTGGAGGCGTGCAGGTGAGCACCGTCCCAGAGGACGCCTGCTGCTGCCCTCAGCGCTGCCTCGCAGCGGCTATTTCCCCTGGGAATCTCTTCAGACTGGTCACCACTGCCACTGGAGGTCAGCATGAGAATGGTGCCAACAGCCCAGTTGTAATCCTCCCCCAACCCGAGCCCAGCCCTCCAGGAGACCTGGCTCTGGAGGAACTCCCCTGGTTAGCCCAGGTCCCCGGAGACTTCCTGTCTGGAACCCTTCTCACAGTTTGTGTCACTGTCCCAGCTGCCCGCAGCTGAGGGGAGGGACAGCCTTAGCCCATGGGGACAAGGAGAGGTCACCAGGGCCTTGAGGAGCATTCCTCTCTTAAAATCCCTCCACACCCACAGGGTGCCCGCTGCTTCTCTCTGGCCCAGAGTGCAGCCCATCAACCCTGTGAGGCACAGGGCTGCTGACATCGTCCCTGGCTGTCACTGCCACTGCAGGATGGGGACCAAAGGGCTTGACTCCCTATTCACTGCCGGCCCCTGCCACATGCTGCTCCTCAAGGGTCCTCAGGGTGGTTCTGGGGAGGGCAGCTGAAGGGTGCGGTCTCTCTGCAGGCTGGGGTAAGCATATTCACCAGGGCCAGCAGCCTCACCAGGCTAGGCAGAAAAGGGGACCAGGTGAATTCTCCTTGGCAGGTACTTCTGTACCACTCCACCTCCAGTTTCAGATGGAGCCCACCTGGCCAAACCCTAATTCCCTGGGATGCAGGTATTAGATACTGTTGGAAAGAAGCGGGGGAGAAGATGGCGCCCCAGGGTAGAGTCTGTTGTGTGGCCAGTTTTTGGGGTGCAAGCCCTGGAGAGAAGGCTCCCACCCCAGCAGAACACAGCCTGCCCCCAGGGTTGGGTGTGAGGTCGGGCTGTTCTCAGCCTCCTTTAGAAACTTCTCCTGGGATGGCGCAGTGATGGTCTTCCTGGCACTTCTCTTCTCAGGACAGAAGGTGGTGTGTGCAAGGGGGCCACCGTGGGTGTGCTGCTGGACCTGAATAAGCACACCCTGACCTTCTTCATCAATGGGCAGCAGCAGGGGCCCACAGCCTTCAGCCACATGGATGGAGTCTTCATGCCGGCCCTCAGCCTCAACCGCAATGTGCAGGTACCTCAAGCCCCTGCTGGCCACCGCTGGCCGGGCCCTCCCTGGGCTCACCCACCAGCCACTGTCACACACTTGAGCCAAGTGAACTATGGTGCCCGCCCAGAGAGCCTGCCTGGAGTGGTCCTCTGCCAGGACACGCAGTGAAGTGTCCACTCAGAAAGAGCAGGGACTCCCTGTGGCAGTCTGTGAGGAACAGCTCAGGGGCTGAGCAGGGGTCGGTGGTGTGGAGGCCTGGAACAGAGGCCACGAGCAGCAGAGGATGGGCAGGGGGAGAGAACCGAGGCACCAGACTGTGTTGTGCCATCCTTAACCTCTAGTGGAGTCCTCAGGCTGGGCGTGGGGAGGACCTGCCTTGTGCCCGCTGACCCCCTCAGGGCTGAGTCCACAGCAGTTCACGCAGGGACTAGAGCTGAGCTGAAAGGTGGCTGTTAGTCTGCAGGGGTGGAGGGACAGCACAGTCACAGGGGACAGGGGAGGAGGGAGGGCAGCAGGGAGGCATCGGGCATGAGAGCGCACGCCCATCAGCAGCGCCACTGCTGCTGACAACACGGAGCTCAGTTGGCCAGCGTGGGCTCCTGCTGAGGAGAGAGGCCCAAGCCCAGGGGAGCCTCGCCCCGCAAGGCTGAGTGGCCCCCACCCACCGCGGTCCAGCAGGCAGAGCCACCTCCAGCAAGCAGAGGGCAGCGCTCTGCGTCCCTGGCAGCCTCTCAGCTGTCTCTTCTTTCACAGGTCACCTTGCACACGGGACTAGAAGTGCCAACCAACCTGGGGCGGCCAAAGCTGTCAGGCAACTAGCCTGTAGCTCCGCCATCCCGCAACCGTGCCGAGGCGCCTGCAGACCCCATGCGCCCACCCCACCACGCCCACAGAGCCAGCTGGCAAATGGGCACGGCCTGGGCGCAGCCAGCAGCGGAGCTCTGCAGATGGCCTCTTCAGGGGTCGGGACTGGTCTGCGGGTCACACTGTGGCTGCCACCGTTCACGGGAGACGGGGCTGTACTTCACCTTCATCCACTCAGTGTTAGATTTCCCACCAGGACTCTCCGGAGGAGGGAGCTGTCAGGGTTCATGTGCGTTTCCTGCCATCTGTTTGCAGCACTGGTCTTGTTTTGAAGGGGAGGAGGAAGGCGTACTCTGAGACTGGTGTCCTGAGAGGAGCCAGGGAGCCACCAAGTCACACCAGGCTGGAGTCCTGCACTGGCAGTGCTCACCTCTTCTGGGAGAAGTTGTTGTTTAGCGTTCAGTCCTAGAATTTTGCAGACCTGATTTGGGACTGATCAACAGGGACACAGTTCCTGAATGCTTGATTTCTGCCTGTCACTGACTGCTGAGGACTTTGGAAGGCTTCCCTGGCCTCTCTGAGCAATTGGCTGGCTCTGTTTCTCACACCCACACCCACCACGCATGGCACGCTGCACACAAGACACGAGCCGCAGTCTGCCAGGTTTCATTTACTCAGTTCTTGGTTCTAGAACTTTAATGACCTTGTGGTGGCTCTTTTTTGGAACTGGTTTCTCAAGAAGTAACTGGAAATGTGTCCAAGCGGCTCTTCTGAGCTGGCCACTCGGACTGGTGAGCACAGAAGCTGGAGGCCTGGAAAGGCCTCCTGGTCGTCTGCCCTTTGCTTTGAGACCAACCCCACCGCCACCACCACCACTGAGTCGCAGAGACAGGGAGGGTCCCGATGGCAGGAGGGGGCCTCCAGGAAGGCGGGGACAGAGGGCTCAGCCTGTTCCTTGTCTCCTCCCGCATGAGCCAGGAACCAGGGCGTGCTCCAGGGCCCTGCACCCACCATACCTGTCCCCGCTCCTTCCCTATCTCCTGCCGTCTCCAGCCCCAGCTGGCGGTCACCTTGCTCTCTCCTTTTTAAAGAATCTATTTTGTCGAGCATTTTGTTTTGACACTGAGGAGCGACTGTCCACTTGCTGGGTGGATTTTCATGACACTCGCCCACATGCCGGCATGACTGTGCTTTCCCGTCTGCCTTCGTGCGCAGACCCTGCGCTGCTCCCTGAGCGCCCACTGCGGGCTGTGCAGACCCAACAGTCCTACCTCAAAGCTCTTGCTGTGGGCCTCAGGGCTGCCTGGCCTCCGTGTCTGTGACTGGCTGGCGGGGCCAGGCATGGCACCCTCAGGAGCCGCTTGGTGCTGTTTCAGCCTCCACGTGGCCTGCAGCCCTCCTTTGTGGAGGCCCAGGTCTGGCCTCCCCGGAGTGCTTTCTGGCTCTGCTTCTCCGTCCCAGAGCCCATCCGGAGCCCTCGAGGCAATGCACAAGACCCGGGCTCCATGTCCATGGCTGCTCAGCTGCCTCTTCAGCCTCCGCTTCCCTTCAGCTCTGGCTGTAGTCATAGACAGCACTGGTGGCCCCGGCGCTGAGCTTAGGGCAGATGCCTAAAGACTAAAGAATGCAGAGAAGTGCATCCTTCCTGGGCCTAACACCTCAGGGGAGCCTGCAACCAGGTCAGGGGAGACGTGGAAATGCAGCATAGCATGCCCACACCTGCAGGTGGCCTGCTCCTCTCCCACGTGCACGCTGGGATCAAACCCAGGGCCTGGAGCAGGCTAGTCAAGAGGACCACTGAGCTATACCCCAGCCCTCCAGGTGGCCTCTTGAAGAAGAAATTTCCTGATGTCACTGAAGCAGCCAGGACCTCTGTCCCAGGGATGCGAGGGGCTGAGGAGTCTGGCTTTCCCTTGCCCAGGAGCCAGAGGCAATACCGCTGGTGCCAGGCAGCCGTTGCAGCCAGCTCTCCTGTCTGCAGCACACAGCACCTTTCAGGGACTCGAAGGGACCCAGAAGAGAAGGGAGGTGCCCACAGAAAAGTGAAGGAGGAACTTACCAACTCATCAAGATGGGAAGGCCTGGCATTCGGGAGGAAAGGATGGGTGGTGGGATTCTCATCTGCCATTGAACTCCCTACCACTGTGCAACGTGGGGACACTCTGTATGTAAATGACATCAGGATGAGGCTTGGCTGGGCAGGCTAACCTGTCGAGCAGCCTAAGATGTGGAATAAGGTTGTCCTTTCCTCTCCAGAGTGGCCATCAGCACCTCACCTGACACAGAGCGTCCTGGCCCCTGCATCAAGCAGGGGAAGACCGTACCCACCACTCCCCCTTTCTCCCCGCCAGCCCTCCCTCCTGTCCTAGGCTCTGTGTAACCGTATGTTCAGGCTGCATCTCCAGCCCTGTGTAAACGTCATAATTGCAATAATACCCTTAGGTGCCCCATGGCCCCCCAATGTTGGGGAGGGTCATGCTTTCCAGAATGAGCCTGGGAAACACCGTGGAGCTCCCCAAGAGGAGGGGCAGGCCTCCCCCCTCTCTCCCTTGTGGTTCCCCCGTCCTATCAGGACCCTCAGGCCCCGTAGTGCTTCCTACAGGGACATGTGCATTGAAGCCTTAATTCTAATTGCACGTAAAGGCTTGGACCTCCTGCACAGGAGGCTTCAGTGAAGGTGGTGTGTGGCTTGCCCACAAGGTTGCAGTCCATGGCCACCAGCAGCCAGGAGGTCAGGAGGTGATGAAAGCCTCTGGGTCTCAACCCAGGGCTGCCGAACACCATCACCACCACCAGGCTGTGGGGTGATGCCCAGGTGTCTCACCCTGGACATTTTGGGGCAGGGCTTCATGCTGTGGGATGCTGAGCAGCATCCCTGGAGTCTCCCACTAGATGCCAGCAGCAACCTCCAGGTGGCTGACAACCATGACCACCTAGAGAAGCTGCCAAGTGTCCCCTGGGGGTTGCCCCCAGCTGAGAACTACTAGGCTATGCTGTTGGACATTCAGAGCAGTGCCCGCTTCCGTGTCCCACAGAGTGCCTGCATCACAAAGTTGCTGACTGGGAGTCTCCACTGGTCTTCTGTGGGCTGGTGGGGAGTGGAGAGCCACAGACAGTGGCCAACCTAGCTGGTCTCAGTTTTGCTCACTTGAGATGCTCACCAGCCCCACCATTAAGTCTGGAAGGAAAAGCTCGTCCTTTTCACTTGGTCACATGTTACTGGAAGCAACAGGGACTTCTTCATGGGTCTGGCTTTAAAAAAACATCTGATAAGATGATGTCAGGAGACACTGGAGTCTGTGCAGATCCTGGGAAACCTCGGGACGTCTCTTTTGCAGCTGGGCCTGCAGCTGTTGTCACTGATGGTCTTCCTCAGCAGGCCCTCTGGCAGCTTAGGTCGAAGGGCTGCAGAGACGGTGAGTTGGGACAGGATTCGTGGGTCAGACACAAACTGCAGACCTCAGGTGCTCATCTCTCTTGACCTGACTCTGATATTGGTTTGTGGCATGGGTGGGGGCAAATCTCTTACCTTTTGTGCCTCAGTATCCCCACCTGAAAAAAAGGGACTAGTCACGCTGACCTACCTCCTCTGCTGTGTTGAGGGTAACGGAAGAGCACTTTCAAAGAGCTTGCAATCTCATCTCTGCAGCGAGGCTAAAGGCTCACATGCGATGGACCAAGCAAACCTGGTTGGAGATTTTCCAGCATCCTCGACTGCAGTGTCTTCCAGCTATGCCTCCTTGTGACAGGGGTTAAGTATTGGTCACAAGACACGCAGGACAGGTGTCCTGTGACCACACTCCATTAATGGTTCTCTGCTCAGGGCTATGAGTAGGGTCCCTGTCAGCAGTCTCGGGTCAGTGCTGCAGGGAAGGCACATGGGAGCCCCCTTAGGGCAGGAAGGTGGCAGCCTGGCTTCCTGCCCCCTTGGTGGCTAGGTCTTTTGTGTAGAGGGCCCCAACCCACAGGTCTCCTGTTCCGAGCATTCTGCAGAGTGGCTCTGGAATCGCACTAGGGGTATGATGAGATGCAGCTGATCCAGGACCCTGAAGGCTGCGTGGGCTACTTTTGTGAAGGGCTGACTGGACACACGTTGCTTTCAGACCCCTGCGGACGGCAAGAACTGCACTGGCCCAAGCCATGTTATTAAGTGGGGGACAGGGAGGTAATCAACTTTGCAATGAGTGATGTTAACTCCAGGTAAGTCTCATCTGAACACGACACTCTTCCGTCAATAGGTGTGGCTCATGGAGGGCACAGCTGCCAACCTAGTCCTGGGGAAGGCCCAGGAACTTGTGGTGGAAGGGGGGCACTGGGTACTAGGCCAGGCCCTGAGGAGAGGCCAGAAACAGACTTCAGGGTGGAAAAGAGGGCCACTGGCGGCTGTGGAAGGGGCAAGGCCAGTGCAGGCCTGCCTTTCCCGCACCCTGCCTGGGACTGGACTCCGAGTCCCTCCTGCTCAGCACTGAGGAGGGAGCAGGCGAAGCAGAACCGCAAATGCATGAGGTAGAATTGCTGCCTTCGCCTGCGCTGTCTGTTGCGCATGAGGTGTTCGTTTAACTTTGGCAAAGGAATTTAACAAGAAGCAAAAAGCTGTATGTCCTTGTTTTGGCTGTTGACAGAACTTCCATTTTCCTGCCTGTCTTTGATGCCCCTCCCCCTCCACATCACTTTGTCCCCAGTGGTTGGTGTTTGGTGGCAGCTCTTGGTCCTGTGGCTGTTCACGTTCCACTGAAAACACGGAGGGGTAGGCAGTGGCAGGAAGAGTGATTTTTTCTAGTTTTTGTATTGGTACCCACAAGCGTTTGTATTTTTTGAATTGCAAACACTGTGTTTTCTGGTCTTTGGGGGTTGGTTGAACTTTCTGTATTACCTTTTGGAAAACTTGAGTTTTACCAGTCTTAAGCAGATTTGAAATAAATTCTTTTAACACTGCCAACTAGAAGACCAATGTGGTCTGTCCCCACGGAGGAGCTTCTGCCCTCCTGCAGGGCAGGGCAGGGCAGGGCAGGGCAGGGGACTCTGCTTTGTGGACCCTGGTATTCTCGGCACCTGTGATTTCTAGATTCCCTGGAGGCCATGGGATTCATTTTCGCCAGAGTTAAGTCCAGGGTAGGAGGCAGGTCCTACTGAGGGAGGCGGCCAGACCACCAAGTCTTGGCTAGACCTGCTCCTGGACCACCCACCCCAGCTCAGAGGCCGTGGTCACCCTGCATGGGGACGGGGCAATCCTTATAGGGGCCATCTGCTCTCAGCTCCTGGCAGGCAAGGGACAACTCCTTTCCTCTGGACACACGCTGCTCCTGGCTGTCCTTCCCCACACGTCCCGGGCCATGCATTCTCCCACCACTGGCCTGTCCACCCCACAATCCTGGCCTGTACAGCTCCCAGCACAGGTGGGCGCAGTGCACAGACAAGCCCTTCACCCAGGGGATCCCCCACAGGCCTGTTCAGACCTCAGCTGGGCTCCATCTCGTCCAGGGATACTCAGATCCCCTGCATAGGTCCATGTTGCCACACACACTAGCCATGTGCCCTGGGGGGCAGGGAGAGTGTTCAGCACGCCTGGCATGACATTTGACTTGCAACTGGTGGTCAGGAAGGTCATGGTGGAGGCAGACACACTCAGATGCCAGCACACTCCCTCGAGGGCAGTGAGTGTGGGGCAGAAGTCAGCACGTCAGAGTCCTCACGGGACAGAACGGGGGTGCGAGTGTAGTGCTGGGCCTCCTGCTTGGGTGCAGAGGGGTGGCAGTGCTGAGCATGATTTGGGGTAGCAAGGGTGAGGCATTTGCTTCTTTCCTTCCTTCCAGGCTGGTTCCGTGATAACGAGCAAATACTCCTCGCACCCTTGTGCGGGATAAGGGTCAGGCGAGTCCCCACAGCTCCAGTGTGCCTTTCTGCTTTCCGGCCACGTCTGGTCAACAGGGAGCTGGGCATCGCAGTCCCCTCCTCTTGGCAGGCTCGGCTTATCCTGAGACCACCTGCCCAGGCCCTCCCTCTCCCTTTGGTCAGCCACCCCGCCATGCACATGTCCTGCAGAGCCGAGTGCACCAAACGTGCAGCACTAGGAAACACCATGCCAAGGGAGGTGGCGGCATGCACACGAAGCAAGGGCACACTCGCCTGGCGCCGAGTCTGCCCAGGAGCCCTCGATCATGACTTCCACGGTCACTTCCCTCTGCTGCTGACTTGCCAACAGGCAGTAAAGAGCCCAAGCCTAAGTCTGGTCCCAGGTCGCTTTGTGTGTGTTGGCCCCTATACCTCAAAGTGCTTCTAGAATGTCCACTGGCCCAAAAGCTGCTCTTCCAATACCTATGCAGTGAATTAAAACGTGAAACCCAGAGTGAGTGTGGCAGTTTACACTTGGAATTTGCATGCTTTTCCAAAATGGACTAGGTGGGGACTCTGGTCCCGCCTGGCTGCAGCTTGCTTGTCCGCTGGCACAGCTCATGGGAGGCAGACCCCCTTCCCCAGGCCCCCTGCTGGGAAGATGGCAGCAATGTTCACTGTCCTCTGCACCTTTGCAGGCTCCACTGTCTGAGTCCCGGTAGCAATGCCCTCAGAGTCACTGAAAGCCACAGGAGTCAGCCACTGACACCCCAGGGATTTTTTCCAGTTGCAGACAGACAGAATACCTTTGTATGTACGTATGTATGTATGCATGTATTTATGTGGTGCTGAGGATCGAGACCACTGCCTCACACATGCTAAGCAAGCACTCCACCACTGAGCCCCAGCCCCCACCCCTAGGCCGGGATCTGAATTTTTGGGCAATTAAAAAACATCATAATTGCTACCAACATGGAAGATGTTTCTTTAATGTGCCACAAGCTTTGAGAAGCTGCTGACACCCTAAGGGCGACATCATTAAAACGTGTGTGGCATAGAAGTCCTGGCTCCTGCAAGACCAATATCCACTGGCGTGTGAGCAATTAGACAATGTTAAGACCGTCTTTTGTTATTTAGCAGTCAATAGAAACTACAAAAACTATTATAGAACTTCTTACAAAGTAGATTTTATATACAAAATAGACTGAAGAATTAAAACTGCTTTTCCACAAAACTGACAAATCACCACATTCTGAGTTCTTTCTTAAGGTAAAAGTCATCGAAATGTTAAAAGGCAATTTAATGTTAATTACTAGGATTCAGAAGAAGGTGTAATTGTGAAAAACTATGTCACAGTAAGCCACCAAGCACTGTGGTAGGAAGTGGTGAGAGGCCAGTTGCAGCCCCAGCGCTCAGTGGCCAGCGCTGGCAGGCCCTCGCTCGCTGCCTGGAGGACGCGGTCTGTAAGGTGGGCCCACTCCTCCTGTGAACTGATGAAGGTCTTCATTTAGCCACTCTGGACGAGTTTATTTTCTTGATATCAACTGGGCTCAGAATCAACGTCCCATTTCGGAATTTTCCAACCTGTCCAATTCGTCCACTTGACAGAAGAGTGGGAGCTGACTTCTTTTTGGATTTTCTACATTCCAGGTGAGAAAAAGTACCATATGCAGTCAGGTGCAGGAAGCCGGCATAGCAGGAAGCCGGCTACAGTCTCCCTGCAGAGCCCCCCCTGCCGCAGCCCCTTGGGCATTCCTCCTCAGGGCCTGTGAGTGCTTTGCCCTTTCTAGGCTGGGCCTCCCTTTGCTCAGTTCTGCACCTGAATGTCACCACTCTTGAGTGACTTCCCAGCTCCCCTGGATTCTTCCTCCCCGTGCCACTGCAGCCTCTTCACAGGACTGGCCAGCACCTGATGTCGCCTTGCCTAACTGTGTGTGTCTAGGGCTCTTCCCTCCCTATAGCGCAAGTCGTGGGGGGCAGGACCCCTTCAGTGTGGTCATGTCTGGGGGCCAACACTTGTGCCTGGTCCCATGTCCTGGTGCACAGGGGCACAGCTGTGCTCAGTGGACAGCTGTGGCAGAACAAAAGACCATTCTACAGCATGTTCACGCACACTAGGTGTCCAAGGGAAAAGGTTAGCACAAAAAGTCCATTTGGAATGGGAACTGGCAGAGGCAGGCAATACTCAATGAAGCTAGGAAGCACGCAGAGGCAGGCAGTGCTCCAGGGCCACGCACAGTGCTCCACCTCGCGCTGCGACCCAGACCAGGGCACGTCGCCTGGCTGTGCTGCTCCTCCCAGCTGAGCGGCCTTGCTAGTTGCCAGAGGTGTTGGTCTTTGAAAATGGGAGACTGCAGAGGGCTCCGGGTTCAGTCCCAAGGCAGCACCTGGGTCCCAGAGAACTCACTGAAACCCTCCTTTCCCTTATGGACTTGGAAGGATAGCGCCAGAGAAGCAACCCGGAGCCAGAAGACGGCCCCCGCTGCAGGCGCTGCTCACCATGCTGCACCACCCTGGCCCCGCAGGGACACTCACCCATCTTCCTGTGCCTTCCTCCTCTTTCTCTTGAAAATATCTGCATTCTGCGCCTGATTTCAGAATTTAAGGTAAGATGTTGGTGAGTATGGAGAAAGGAGATTCAAAAATGGGCAAGAAGTTTGTGACCCAAAGCCACCAAGATAAGTGTTATTTTCAGATGATTTTTTTCAAGTGGGTGTATTAACCATGACTGTTTTAAAGTCTCAATCTGAAGCCCTTTTGAGGATATGAAAGGCTGTTCCAGGTAAGACCAACATCAAAAGTAAAGTCTTCCAGGTGAAAAGACCTGAGCGTCACACCTCTCTCCAGGCTTTGGAAAGGCCTCACATGCTTTATGACACAAAGCACACAAGACGAGTAAGGGCAGCAGGAGACAGGCAGAGCCAGCCTGCTGCTCAAAACCGTCCTTGCAGGTGAGCAGCCAATCCCTTGGCTGCATCACAGAATGTGACTGGCACAGAGTGGAGGGAACCAACACTGATCTGTGGGGTCCTGACTGCTTCTGGCATGGCCTCGGCCCCTGCCTTTCTGCTCTGTCTAGCAGTGTGAGAGTGGATCACATCAGACCTACCGCTCTCTTCTCTTCTTCCTTTGCTGCCTTTTTTTCTTTGATCTGCTCCTGTAAAACCTTGTAATTCACGTAACTATTTTTGGGAGGCTGAAATCAAAGAACAAGGATACGTATCATCAGCTTTTATTCTGCAAAATGTCCCAGTGTCCCCTGCACTGCCAGGGGCACTCTTTCCGCACCCTGCTGCCAAGGGAAGATGGCCCCTCACCTTAGCGCCCAGCATGATGGCACGCTCCTGTTCCAGAACTCTTTCCTTTCCCTTCCCATAGCCCATGATCCCAAACCGGTGCACTTCCAAACGAGCCTGTGGAGAAGACAGAATCCAATCCAGGTGCAAGCACGGAGTTCCCCAGGGGCTCATCCCCAGGGGCACTGAGCTCCGACTACCCTGTGGTCCACCAACAGCAGAGAGTACTACGGTCCTGCCGGTGTGGCAAAGGAGCTCCAGGAGGCTCTCCTTGCTGTCACTGTCATCTCACATTTGACTGCTGAAGGAAGCATTGTCTCCACAGGCATTAGTGACAGCCAAGACTGAGGCAGAGCCCTGCGATACTTCAGGCTGCTCACGGACAAGCTGAGACACGGGCCGCCTACCACAGCAGCTGCCACACCCACTCGGGGCGCTGCATGGCTTCCTCCCTCCTTTCCTTAGGCATTTTAACAACCTGTTCTGATCCCAGCAAGCATGTGCCCCTGGTTTTTGGCTTACCACGGTCACTGTCACTGTCCTAGGACCATCTAGTGTCTTGCAAGCACACAGCATGCAATCAAGGGAACTAGTGGAATCTGCATTCCACTTCCCTAACCATTAGACATGTAAAATACTCATTTTGTGGCACCATAAATAAAAGTGTTATCATCAATTTCATAAATGTATGATAAATTTGATATAAGCATAAAAACTTATAAACAAATCAATTACAAATAATTAAACAATCTTAAAGTACATACCTTTTCCAAGTTAAATTCTTGAACATCCACATCTTTTTCAAGGACACTAGTTTTACTCTGCAAAGAAAAGTATTCTTATTAAAATCATCTGTTACTGTGTCACAACAGCAGGGATCACAAACAGTTTCCAAAAGCCTTGAACAGGTTACCTCATACCCATCAGACTGGCTACTATCATAACAAAAAAAATAACAAATGTTGGCAAGAATGTGGAGAAATCTGAACCCTGTGTTCCACTGGCAGGAATACAAAATGGCATGGCTGCTGAGAATTGTGGTGCTTCCTCAAAACACTAAAAAACAGAATGACCAACAATCGGGCAATTTTACACTCTATCGGAGGCAGGATTCTGCTGAGATCTGCACACCTATGTTCACAGCAGCAAGGGTTACAGCAGCTAAAATGTGAAGGCAATTCAAAAGTCCATCAACAGATGAATGGGTAAACGATGTGGTATATCCATTCAGTGGACTATTACTCAGTCTTTGAAAAAGGAAATTCTGGGCTAGCTCAGTGATAGCTCGGGGCAGAGAACTTGCTGAGTAAGCGCGAGGCCCTGGGTTCAATCACAACACTGAAAAAAGAAGAAATTATAACATGATGCCCTATGACACAGATGCACACTGGGGACACTAGGGTACTGTGCCCGCCGAAGGGGGAGTCTTGTGTAACCCCTCTCTCCTATAAGAAATCTCAAGTGGGCAGATTCAGAGACAGCAGAACTGAGGCTGCCAGGGCTGGAGGGAGAAGGAACGGACATCTCCCGGTTCTAGCTTTAGTTCTGCAAGACGAGAATTCAGGAGGTGGAAGGTGGAGATGGCTGCACATAAAATTAGTGCGTTTAAAACCACCAAACTGCACATTTAAAAATGCTTAAGGTGCTGTTCAGGTGGATTTCACCACACAAAAAATTTGGAGAGCTGGGCATGGGGATGCACAGTTGTAACCTCAGTGACTCTGGAGGCTGCAGCAGGGGGATCACAAGTTCAAGGCCTGCCTGGGCACATGAGTAAGACCCTGAGGGATGGGGGTATAGCTCAGTGGCAGAGCACTTGCCCAGCATGCATAAGTCCCTGGCTTCAATTCTCAGAACTACAAAAAATAAATAAATTAAAAATTAAAAGGAGGAAAAAAAGAAGCCTCAAAACTGGCTAGGATGTCTAAATATCAAACAATGATATAAGTATGTTGCTCCAAATCCCAATTAACAGTTAACAGATGGAAAAGGAATGAAATATTTTTTAAGATCTTCAAGGCTTAAGAAAGGAATGAGAAAACTAAGGAAAAAAGTGAAGTTGTTGAGAGAGACCAACACATGTATCTCATGGACCAGACAGAAAATTCTGCTTGGCAGGGGCTGAGAAACAGAGCACACCAGAGCCGAGTGCAGAAGGTGCAACTGCCACCTTTAAACAACCCTTTCTCCTTTCTTCTCTCCTAGCCACTGAGATGATGTCCAAAAACCTCGCTTGGCTTGAACATTTCTTTCAGAAATATCAGATTTCTAGTCATGGTGGTGGTTTGGTTTGTAAATCCTACTGGGAGGTCAAGGGATACTGCACATGCCTTCCAAATGCACGACTTCTCACCCTGGCACATCGCTGGCCAGGGTCACACTGCGTAAGGGCTCCCCTGGAACACAGCTACGTGCACATGCCCTCCCAGCACAAAGCGAAGGCACCGCTGCACCCCAGCGCACATGCGCAACTCTGTCCCAACACTGCCACACTGTTACCATTCCATGTAGAAGACCTAATCAGAATGCCGTTCCCATACAGGGAGGACAAAGGAGCTAGCATGGAAGCTCCGCTGTGCTCAGGCTCAGCCTTCGGAGAGGAATCCTTGGGCCAGCGACGGCACTAATAAACACTGTGTCCTGCTGGACACGCTGCTTCCTGCGGGATGCCCCAGTGGATGCTGCGTCCTGCTGCACGCCCTAATAAACACTGCTTCCTGCTGGGTGCCTCGGTGTCCTTGTCTCTCCACACTAGACTCCTCCAGCAACACACTATGAAATTCACCCTGACATATCCTTGGCCCTGGTCACATGCCAGAATCCACTCCAAGATAACCTAGTTGCTGTCACACTCCACAGAATCCAGACACATCTGTGGCCACAGTCACATGCCAAGGAACCCACCCTGACATATCTCTGGACATGGTCACATGCCATGGAACTGACCAAAGCTTGAGGTTTTAAGGAAACTACTGTCAAAGTCATCCTACATGTGCCAACAACAGCAGCCCCCACTTGATCCCAGCCCTGAAGTCTGTCCAACAGGAGGTGGGCTGTAGAAGCTTGGAGGCTATGGGGTCACCAAAAAAGGCATGCCTCTATTGAGGGCAGTGGTGAAGGAGCTGGTCAGCCTGGAGGCCAGAGGCTTCTTGCCTGGGGGGTGTCCTGCTGTTCTGGCTCTGTAGGACGTGGCCCACGCTCTGCAAGCCCTGCAGTGCCCGGCCCTGCGCTGCCAGGAGGTGCCATCACAGCCTCAGAGCTATGCACCCTGCTTCAACCTGTCCCCCCTCCGCCCTCTGAACGTCAGTGCATGGCCAGTGCCTGCACCCACTATGCAATGATGACTGTTGAGATGACCATGACCCTGCATGTACCTTGAGGCCACAGGAGGGAGGCAGGTGTCATAGCGAAATAGGAAAATGGGATAAACGTGAGGCATAGCATTCAGGCACAGGGCGACTCGGTCCATGCTCTTGTCACCAGCACACCTGCCGACGACAATAAGCAACACCCAGGCAGGCCACTCTTGGTGGGGCCGATGCCAACAGCGCAGTGGAGATGACGGCCCAGGTCCAGTTAAGTGGCCTTGCTCTGTGCTACCCACTGCAGTAAAGCATCCTCCAGACCACTTTATCCTCCAGCCACCTGCTTCCTCTGGGATAAGGAATCAGATGTCTTCCTCAAGACCCTGGGCAGAGCAGGGAGGAAGTGCAGGGCACTTCCACTGTGTCTAGCCAGAAAGTCTTACTGCCTATTCTGTGACTGAAGAAAACACACCTTTACTTGAGTTGGCGTACCTTTTGCCACCAGCTGCACATCTCATCTATTTAGGATGATAAACAGTTACACGCTCCTGAGAGGAAAAAAAAGTTATATCCCACTGGTTTTAGGACCATATCTGAACCCTCAAACACAAATTTAACATACAAAAACCAACCCAAAACAAAATCTCACATACTGTTCAAAGAGCTCCAAAGAGACTAGCCAGCTACACTTTTGGAGCCACATTCCGTCATGTGTGCTGCATGTCCAGCAGTGTGTGCATGCCACAGACACTCCTGGCGGATCTGCTACCATGAGTGGCAACAGGAATTCCCCACTGAGAATAATAAAATTCTCAGCCATCTGTGCGACAGCCTCTGTGAAGCTGAAATTCCTGTGTCCTGGGAGACAGCGGCACGAAGGAGAAGGGGCAGTGCCAGCCTGATAGTCCCCACTACCCAGCACAGTCCCGTAGCCCCTAGTCCCTGTCCCTCAGGCCAGTCGTCCTGTCTGAGAGGCCCCAAGGGCAGGGTGGGTCTGTGAACAGCTCTGGCCCGGACACAGATGCCTCGTGTGCCCATTCCACCAGAAAGTTCTGCAGCTGGCAACGCATTTCTGAGAAAGGGTCTGAGATCCAGATCCTTGTACATGATAAATGCAAACATCTTCCTGGGAAAACACCCCCTGGCTCCTTACTTCACAGATGCTGTGCCTATCAGCAGGGCTCCATTCCAGTCTTTTATTATCTTACAGCTGTAGAATCAGCTCAGTACTCTTCTTAATGTACCCCTGACGCAAGAAGCACTGCATACTCACGACGGCAGGCGTCACTGCCTCAGGCGGTACTAGGCCCTGCTCTATCTCCAGGCACGCGGGAGAGCATGCCGCTGCCTACCTGACCGGCAGGCCTACATGGCCTTCTCTGGCCAAAGAAATGTGAGCAGAGTGTCCTATGCCTCTTCCCCATGGAACCTCAAGAGCCACGCACCATTTAGTGCAGAAGTGCTGGCACCAGATGGTGGCAGC
Source organism: Glaucomys volans (assembly GCA_020662805.1). Taxonomy (NCBI): domain Eukaryota; kingdom Metazoa; phylum Chordata; class Mammalia; order Rodentia; family Sciuridae; genus Glaucomys; species Glaucomys volans. Next base: position 124,707 of record JAJEJO010052092.1, on the reverse strand, counting down.
CCATCAGCCTGGGTCCCTAGACAAGGACAGTGTTCAGCAGACAAATAACATGAGAAAAATCAGTTTTTGCCTCTTAAACCACTGAGATGTGTTAGTGCTTGTTATCCAACCTCAGTCGGACCTATCCCTATAATCTAGCCTCACTTGTCACCTGAGAGAGAGGGGCACATGGGGAGATGGCAACTTAGGCAAGGAAAGGAGGAAGGGTGCAAGAGCAGGAGTCTGGGAGAAGCACGAGGGGTGAGGCGTGCAGGAAAGCAGTCCACCAAGCTCGGGGCATCTGTCTACCAGCCAACTTGCCAACCGAGACCATTTTCTTCTACACAGCTAGGATTTTTAAAAATTACTGGTTAACAATGTTCATTCTGTCTCCAGAGACAGGATGTGTAGACAACAGAGTGGCTGGGTAAGTAAACATCCTCAAAACAGGCAGTTCTGGGAGCAAGATCTAGGGGTCTGTTCACACTCTGGTGAGTATACACTTCTTTAACTAGACCACTTTCTTCCCAACTCCTACCTGATGCCGGATCCACCTGAGAACAGGAAGTGAGGGGAGCCCGATGCTGTAGAGAAGCAGAAGGGCAGTATGCATAGGGCGTGGCTGTGCTATCTGGCCATGACGCAGGGACATGTCCTCACGTCTGCTGAGTGTTCTGACTCCACACACTTGAGATACTCAAGAGAAAGACCTGATCTCACCTACACTCTGTCTCCTGTTAGCACTAAGGAACAGCCTTGAAAACGAAAGCCTGCAGGTGGAACATGACCTGTGGCACTCAACTTCAGATTCACCATCCTTTATCTGGAATGCCCAGGATCAGGTTCCAGCTGTGAAATTCAGACATCTTTATGCACTGGAAAGACTGTACGTAAATGTAATGGAAATAACATACCATTGCCAGTGTGGTTCAAGGCAGCAATCCACACACACAAATATTTCTGTAGCAATATTTATGAATATTCACATCAAATGGGATAAACAAAAGTGATTTTTAAAATGCCTCTTCAGGCTTTTCTGCTACAAAAGTTGCACCAATTTTGAAAGAAGAAACAAAACAGACCAAACCAATTCAGCTGTGCTGCAGAGCTCTGGGTGCTTTGGTGCACACACCTACTGCAGGGCAGTTGGTGACTGTGGCAAGTAACCTCTCTGTGCAGTGAAGACAGGCCCCAGGTACCATGGGCACCCAGTGTCAATGAGTGAGCAACGGGCATGGACAACACTCCCACGCACAGTGGGCAGCAGCAGTGCATGCTCAGTCAGGTCCCAGGAGGCAGGGGCCCCTGGGATCCCATTTCCTCCAGGTGCCCAGGGTTCCTAAAGCAGGGCAGGGCAGGACAGGGCTTGCTGGGATGGAGCAATGCTGAAGGCAGACACATGGCACTGACGCCCGCTCAAGGCCCCGGCTGGTGCCTAGCTACACCTGACACTTCCACTGCTCACAAGAGGAGCTTCGATCCTCTCAGGTGCCCTGCACCTTTGAATAGTGGGTTCCCTCACGCACCCCACAAGCCCCTAGTCCAGGCCATCTGATGTCAAACTGGCTCGGCTGCAGCACACCCTCCCTCAGCACCTTGGGCTGCATGCTGTGGCCTGCCCACGATTCGGGTCTTAAAAGACACACCAGATCACCTCCTGCCCTCACTTAAAGTTCTTCCGTGGCTTCCCAGGGACTTTGGAGTTAGAAGCCACCACTGCCTTCGAGACTCAGTGCTGGCCATCTGGCTGTGACCTGTCGGGACCTGCTGCACCCTGCGGTGATGGCAAGACTGCTCCCTCCCTGGCTGCATGGTCTCCTCTGCCCCAGTGCCCCTCCTCAGGGTCCTCTGAGCACTCTGTCTAGGAGGTTCCACCTGTTCTGTGCGGACCCTATGTATCCTTCAAGCATTTGGGATTCTTTCAAGATACAGTACTTGATCTGAGGTTCTGCTCGCCCCCCCACTAGACAGCACAGTACATTCAACAAGGACAAAGCACTACATGTTCACTGTTGCCCAGGGACTGGCAAATACCAAGCAATCAATTTTTTGTGAATAAATGAATAAGTGGATAAGTGATCTTTTACCTAAAATTTCCTGTGCGTTAGAAATAGGACAGGACCAGGAAGTTCATATGTCGTTTCTGGGACAACAGGTAAGAGCCAACCCAAATGGTGGCCAGGTTCCCAGACAAGCTGAGGACAGTTGGTTTTGAGGCACCAGGCAGTTTCCTCACATAATGTCCTGGGTTCAGGAAGGTCAGCCAGGTGGACCACTGTGCAGCTCACCCCCACCTCCGTGTTCCTCGAGTTCCTGCTGAAGACCATCTGGTGCCATGGGGTTCTCCGGAGGTACTTCTGCCAATCCCATGCCTGTGTGAACTTGTGCTCCAATGGCTATGTGCTTTCAGAGAACAAGGGCGACTGCATACAAGGTCACTGATTCACTCATTCATTCCCCAGGGGAAGCTGCTATTTACCCGTCCCTAGGGCAACCACACTTTCCCACACTTCACAGGCTCTCAGTACAGCTTCTGCACCTCACGAGCCCCAACCCAAGATGTGCCACAGCGACCAAGTCGCATCCATGCTGCAATGACAAGATTCTAAAATCTTCTCATGGGTGTGTATGTTTTCACTGTGTCCACACTGTGTCCTTAACCAGACACAACTCACATTTTCAAAAGATGCACATTTTTTAAAAAGAAGAAAGGGTAGAACATCAAGGACAAATGGAAAATTTCATTAGGCTCAGTAAATTCAAACTGAACAGAGTCAAGGTCAACCACAATGAAAGGGCTCACTTGGAGCAGGAAGAAAAGGACCAGTGACAGCCGGCTGGACACTCTATGATTAAGAGACAGGGACCTGCACATTCACCCAGTGCCAACCTCTCCACCCTTTTTATGAAGAAAACTTTCCATTCCAGCACGGAGAACACATGTGCGTCTAGGAGGACAGGGGAGCCTAAGACACTTGGGGAAATGTGGAGGGGGGAGGACTGAGACACCACCCTGGCTGAACTCTCCAGCCCAAAGACACAGCAAAGCAGGGCGCCCCAGTTCCCCCGGGGTAAAGCACGCCCACGTGGCTCCGGGGTAACAGGAGATGACTGCCTTGAGGGCTTTGGCTGCAAAGGGCTATTTCTTAACCCACCCCTAACAGGTCCCAGCACCCAGGATTTGGAGCATCAGTCGGGAAGCCAACCCAGAATTCTAAAATGAAGGTAGGAATAATTGGAGTGTCCTGATAACACTCGAGGGAGAGGTGCTAGCAAGCTGACGGTGAGTGCCTGTCTTTATTGTTTCCAGGATGAAGATGTGGCGGACACCAGTGCTAACGTGTCAGTTCTGCAAGGATGTGCTGCATCCAAAAAGAACAATGCAAGCCAAACCGTCTCAGTGGTGGGTACAACTGTGCTCCCCACTGCCCCCAACTGCCCCTGAAGATATGTCCATGAGACATCTGAAAAAAGGAGCTTCAGAGTACAAGGGTCTCAAGATGAGGCCATCCTGGATTTAGGATGACCCCTAAACCCAACGACAGGTGTCCTCATGGAGGCAGAGGGAAATATGAGACTCTGTCAGCACGTGAAGATGAGGGGGACTGCAGCATGCAGCTGCAAGCCAAGGGATGCCCAGACTACCTCTGGTCAAAGACACAGGAAGGGCTCTCCCCAGAGCCCTCAGGAGGAGCCAAGCCCTGCCAACATCTTGATTTTGGACTCATCTTCCAGAACTACAAGACAATTTTTTTAAGTTATTAATTTTGTGGTCATTTGTTGCACAGGAAGGAAATCCCCATTTCCTCTTTTGATAAACCAAAGTTTATGGGACATATCTTTGTGGGGAAAAAAAAGTTTGAAAAGTAACCACATCTCCTTCACGGACTGAGATTTGGGTCAGCTTTACAGGTTGGGGTGGAAAAAGACTGCTGCTCAGTCACCCACTGCTCAGTCACCAGAAGGGAAGTTCCTTAGAGCACAGACTGCTGTTCTTGGGCTGCTACATTCCAGGCCGAGCACAGTGCCTGGCAGAGATGAGGAATACCAGAGAGAGGAACACCTGAGTGTTCTCTGAGCACTAACAAGCAGAGTGCCTGAGTGGAAAGGAGTTCACTGGGCATGACTGGGTTCACCAAGCCCCACAATTCCCACGACAGTTCTGTTCTCTTGACTTGCTGCAGGCCAGTTCCTGAGCACTCAGTGACCAGAATATTCTGCTTCTCAGAGTTGTTCTGCATGTCTTAAACCCCGAGTCACTGCTGCACCAAGTTTGCCCAGTAGTTTATACCAACTGTGAGATTTACAGTGAACACTAGCTTAACTCTGGAGGTGAGAACTTGACTGCTAACATCAGTCTATGGGTCTACATGGCAGATAAAACTGCATGCTGAGTCCTATGAGTGAGCAAATAATCTCAGGTGGGGTGGCCGTGGGAGACCCCACACAACCTATAAAGACAGTGACAACGCCACCACACAAGGGGTCTCCCGTACACATAAAACCCAATCCCTTCTTACCTCTGTGTGCTCATCCTGATCTGGTTGCAGTTTTCTTTTTTTTTTCCTGCTGTGAAATTTGACCACTTCCACCTGGGGGAAGGGGGATCCTGCAGCAGCAGCAGGGACTTCTGGTCCTGAAGGAGGACCCTGAGGGGTGACATCAGGAGTACCACGCATCTCTTCTCTGAGGTCCTTGAAAAAGCTGGAAACACTCTTCCTTGGGCCTCTTTCCAGGGAAGTAGGCGGGGATGGTGGCCCTGCTGGCCTGGCAGCTGCAGCCCCCACACCTCTCTTCTTGTTTTCACTCTTCTTTCTGATCCTCTTCTGTTCTGCTTCATCTTCTGTCTCTCCTGTTGTTCAAACACAAAAAGGAAGCAAATATTTTCGGTTTTAGCCATCACCAACATCGAGCCTATGAAAGCACTGTGCATTTGCCCCAACTATTAAGCACCAGAAGGGCACACTAAGAAATAAACTGTTTTCTTCAAGGCACACTCCACGATTTACAGAATCCAAAATGCAGCCATCATGTCCTTGGTGACATGTTTACACAGTGACTCTGGTCTTCACGCTAAGCACCAGCACTGTGATACCACCCAGGACTGGGACTCCCAACTGGCTTGTGCATCGTGCTACTGTGTCTGACATGCAGTCAGGGCTTTTCTCTTCTATTTAAAATAAATAAATAAATAAATAAATAAATAAATAAATAAATAAATAAATAAAATTTAGGGTTGTAAGTACATGAAATGGTCTTCCATGTTTTAAAAAACACTTCCGAGGCTGCATGCTATGGCACATGCCTGTAATCCCAACAACCTAGGAAGTTTAGACTGGAGGGTCACAAGTTCAAGGCTGCCTCAAAATAAAAAATAAAAAGGGCTGGGAATGTAGCTCAGTGGTTAAGTGTGGGGGGTCCTCTCTGTCAAATCCCACGTGAAGGAGAAACGGGTTAACTGCCAGAGGAGGATGTTGACAGTATATCACTCAATTACCCAAAAAACTTATCTTCAATAAACACACAAGAGCCAATACTCTTAAATGAAAGGGGCATGACAAGTCTGGCCATACCAGCTCTGGCCTCTTACAACAGCAACTCACCCAACTCTCTTTTATTTATAGACAGACAGGTAAAGGGAGCAAGGACTGGGAGGAGCTTCTTCTGTGGTGGACAGGATAGGGTGGAGTTAGGGGAGCCATTCTCTAAAGGGGGAATATTCCAGAAGGAGACAGGGAACCACCCCCATGCAGCGCCATATGCTTCCCAGCAGTTTCTAGAAGCCAGGCCTCTGCATCCCATGGCTCAACCTAGTCTGACTCTGCTAAATAAGAATGCTTCCCACAGCTGAGCACCCCTGGGTTTAATCCCCAGCACCTACCATCAAATAAAATTAAAAAGAATAAAAACACTTTCTAGGGTTATAGGTACATGCAATGGTCTATTTTCTTTTAGTTATGAATTAAGAAGAACCTAAGATGACTGGCTTAATTCAAATATCTTTATTTTCTCCCAAATCCCCATATCTATTTTTGATTCATCTATTCAAACTCTGGCTGGTCATATGAAAGTTCTGACCAAAATTCCAGGCCTCATTACTCACCTACAGTATAAACACAAGAGCTCTCTAGACATCAGGTGATGGACTGAGGTTGCTTCCATTTGCTTAGTCTTTTACTCAAATGTGTATTAATAGTCAACTACACTTTGGCATTAGGGATATAAAGATGAGTACAGAAGGTCCAAACCTTCACAGTTTCTGGCATAACAATACAAGCCTGTGTAGACGTACTCTGTATTTATGATTTTCAGAAAGGTTTTTGCCTCTACATTTTAAACTTCTCAAGATCAGAGACTAACTCCTCTGCCCTTCAAGATTTCCAAGGGCATAGAGGTACTCCCTCACAGGACAAGCCAATACAGCGCAGGATCTGGAATTAGGTTCTGGGTCCTGGAACTCAGGCTCTGCAAATAACCAGCCGGGTAACCTTCAGCAAGCTCTCTACCTTCCAGTGTGCCTCTCCATTCCTAACAATGGGATTAGCAATGCATGAACAGGGTTAGAACCACGAGGCTGTGGAAATTAGATGGTGTGTGTGAAAAGCAAGTCATATACACGCACATGATGAACTTTCCATGCTTTTAGACTACGAGGGTGAGCGGCAATTGCTCCGAAACCAGAACAAAATAGTGTCTGCCTTAATTATCATGAACTTTTTAAGACAGGCTTTTGGTACCAAAAGGCAGTATGCATGTCTGTTAGGTCCTCAGGCCAAAGTAACTCCACGGTGAAAATCAGCACCTGCCCACCCAGGCATGATCTTCCTGATAGGCCCACCCCGAAAGAGTCCCTAACTACCGAAACCACAGCAAAGATGCCAAGTGACAGTTGGCAGACAGGTTGTTTTTTAACTACTCCCTTCTACATGACCATGTGGTTAAGAAGTTTTTCCTGCAGGCTGCTGTGCCTTGCAGAGGGGTAGCCTGGCAGACTCTGTCAATAAACCCTTGCTGGAACTCACAGCTGCGTCTCTCGGGGATATTAGTGCCAGCTACCCTAACATTCTGGTGCCGAAACCCAGGAGAGGGTCTGAAGTCACTGCCTGTTGGCTCTCCCTTCACGGGGATCCGAGCCGCCTTGACCGTGCCCTCTCCTCCCTGGCCAATATCCACAATGGAGCATTTCTGCCTCCTGCCGTGGGCCACCTCTGTGCCCACCAGGGAATTGGACTCTTGACAGCCTTCCCTCTACTGGAGGTGAGCTCTCGGAGCTCTTCGACAGTGGACTTGAACTCTCTAGGTGAATCCTGGCACTGGGTCAGGGTCTCCCTCGGCTTTGTCCCCAGACCTGTCAGGGACAGTGATGACCCTCACTGATGGTCTCTCGTACGTGGGAAATCAGAGAGGTTGTGGGGACTTGTGGGGATGCCCCTTTCTCTCCTGCTTCCTTCTCTGGGCTCCTGAGAACTCAGTCATGGGCTCGGCCCAATCTAAAAAATTCCCTGCAGCCCCCACCTGCTTGGCTGTCTCCTCAAAAACCTTTGGCCTCTCCATTGGACTCCAGACCTCAGACCTTGCGAGTTCATTTTCTATCGCAACACCCTCTGGCCCCAATATAAGTTAGACAATGACTCCTCTTGGCTGGAGAATGGAACTCTCAATCCACCATACAGGATTTATGTGATCCTGTCCCCGCAGTGGCAAGCAGGCAGAGATTCCTTGTGTCCAAGTCTCCTCTTCTCTGCGCCTCTCGGTGTCAGTCCTGCTCCCTGCACAGGTCCTCCTTGCTCACTTCCCTTAACCCTCTCATCTCCCAATCCTAGACTCCCCCTCTTCCCATCCCAGATCACCCTTCACTTCCTCCACCTCCACCTCCACCCCAGCTTCTCCCTCTGCTCGCCCACCACAGCCTCCTCCCCTCACTTGGACACCTTCAGTAAACAGGGACCCATTTTCCTTGTCTGGCTCCGCCTTCACCCCTTCCCCTTCTCTTGACCTCCACACAGCACCCCACTTCCACCTCTCCTCCTCTCACCTCTTCGTACCCACCCAGTGGCTCCAGCAGCCCCCCACCATTGCAGAGGTAGCAGGAGCTGCAGGCATTGTGTGCTCATGTCCCTTCTTGTTCACGACCTCTCCCGGAGTGGGAAGCGATTAGGTCCCCACCCTATGATCTGACTCCTATACTACAGAATCCCAGTACCTCAGCCAGTGCTGCCATTCGACACGGCACCGTATCTGTGTCATTCTCTCTTCTACTCTCCTCTGGGAGGAGGGACAGAGGACTGGGGCCGCCGCCCGAGCACGTGCTGATAATGAGACTCCAGTGCAGTTTCTCCTGCGTACAGAGTCTCTGCAGCGCTACGCTCCAGTGCCCACACCGTCCCCAGACGGCACCACCGTCCACAGGACACATTTACCTCCCAGTCTGCCCAGGACATTCGGAAGAACCCAAGAGGTCAGAGGAAGGCCCCAAGCACCCCAGCCAGCCATTCTTAATAGTCCCTTTCAGGGTTTTAATTACAGAGAACAACAAAGAATAGAGGAAAGAGAGGATGCCAGATTCCAGATTCTGGCACAGGCCCTGCCGGCGAAGCCAAGGTACAGCTCCCAACAAAGGGCACCGTGCAAGGCCCCTCCTGGACCTTGTTCCAAGTGCAAACAGGAAGATCACTGGGCCCATGTGTGCCTTATCCTGACCACTACACGGTCCTTGCGTTAAATGCAAAGGGGAGGGACACTGGGGAGCTGACTGTCCCTCTGCCCAGCGAGGTGAGGGGCCAAACCTTCCCTCTTCCTCCTCCTTAACGAACCTCATGGGGCTGGCTTCTGAGGATGCAAGGGACCCAGGACTCTCCGCCCCGAGAACCATCACTAACTTGGAACCTACGGTAACTGCCACCATTAAAGATAGGTCAATCTTTTTCCTCTTTGATACGGGAGCAACTTCTTCAGCTTTGCCCACATTTGGGGGACCAACTCAGCCTTCCAAAATCTCTATCATCGGGGTAAAGGGAATACTTCCAACCCATGCATAACAAACCCTCTACTGTGCAGCATCAAGGGGACCCCTTCTACCCATTCCTTTTTAATTATACCTCACTGCCCCACTCCCTTAATGGGAAGAGACCTCTTCTCAAAATGTCAAGCTCCCTCACCCTCATTTCCCTTCCACAAGTCCCAGTGTGGGACAACCCTAGAGATCTTTCCTCCTCTTCTTGCCAATCCCATTTTCCCTTCCACACACACCACCTTGCTTCTTTCTTTGGCTCCAAGTCACCTGCCCCTCCACCCCTTCTGCCTCCACACTTGGTCCAACCCCGTTTGGGATCTGATCCACCTCACTGTACGCCCCAAAGGACCCCACTTCTTTCCCGTGTCAGCCTCAATCCCGACCTCCCTGACTCATCTCAGAGGGCTAAAATCCACCACCACTGATCTTCTTACGACCTTTTCCTCTATCCACACATCCCGACTCACAAGGTATCTTTGCGTTTACATGGAATGACCTGGACATCATCATTCCCACAGATCACCTGGTCAGTCGTCTCCAGGGATTCTGAGACAATCCCCATTTCTTTGGCCAACCACTGCCTAAGGATCTCTCTTCTCTCTCCCTGTCACCCCATCTTCTCCTAAAATATGTGGATAATCTCTTCCTCTGCAATCCCACCCCAATTTCAGGCATGGATCTCATCCCTCCACCTGCAAGGCACCCCTCTGACTCCATCCAGAAGAAATCTCTCATTTCTCTTTTCTCTCCTATGCATTCCAAAACATTAGGCTACTGGCATTTCCAGATTCACAAAACCTGGGCACACCAACTCTTCTTAACTCCACCTGCCGGATGGCACACCCAACACTCCTGTTGTTCTCCACCTTGATGCCTGCACAATCTCCATGCCACAAGATTTCATCACAGGGTGCTCCTCCCTCGACTGGGAATGAGAATATGCCTCCCAGCACAAGGGCGCATGCTTCCAACACAAACAAACGCAGCTTGCAAAGGCAGCCCTGGTGAGGCTTATTGTCCCTCTTGGTCCTGCCATCACGTTCACACAGCTACCCCAGGAAATTACCTTCTCAAACTCCATCCCCACCTCCACTTTAAGAGCAACCAATGCAACCCGGTTCAATGTACCATCCCTGATCCTCGAAATCCACTGTGGGACTCCACTGTTAAGGCTGGGGTCTGTACAGATGGGCGGGGTAGAGATCCAGCAGGAATAATCAAAATTCTTAAGGCCTACATCCAACCGGTTGACAAGCCAATTCGCAACGTAGTTCAAACCATTGCAAACCCTACTAAACCCATACCCTGACCCCCTCTGCTCACATTTCTCAACACAACCTTCAACTCCTCAACAATTCTAACCCATCCTGTACTTCTGACTGCGGCTCTCATCCCTCTAACCCACGGCTCATTGATAGCAAACCCATCCCTCCTCCATGGACTTCCAGTCTAA
>JAJEJO010052092.1:96938-114252 GCA_020662805.1 Glaucomys volans | reverse complement strand
GCTCATTGATAGCAAACCCATCCCTCCTCCATGGACTTCCAGTCTAACCTCTCTTTGCTCCTTCCTCCTGAAATTCCATGGGACCACTCTGTTCCAATGTCTCCTATTTTGCTGCACCCTCGCCACCCTATGTCTCTACCCCACCATGCTACCTAACAGTTCCCTGTGCAACATAACCTACAATGTCACTCAGCCTCTCCAGAGCCAAACCAGTATCTTCTTCCTCTGTGGAAGCTCCAATCTTCTCTGCCTGACACCCTCTAAACCCACCTTCTGCCTCCCTGTCCTCCTCACAGCTGATACTGAAAGGTGGAAAATGCAAACACTTATGTAAACATAAGTCCTTCCCAAACTGCCCTCAGTTTTTAAAAAAACTACAGAATGTTCCCGCTCCTTATTTTGTCTATCCTGCAAAAGCCGGGTGGCTATCCACCCTTCCCCTAGTGGTCAGGCTGACCCAAAACTTAGAATGAAATGCTTCATACATGATTTTTGACCCAAAACTTAAAATAAAATGCTTCGTATGTAATTTTTCATGTGAACCAATCAAAAAGAGCATTGCAAACCCCCCCCCCTTAACCTGTTTGTATTTCATTATAAAAACCCTGCTAAATTTGAGCTAGGGGCCTCTTAGTGTCACCGGTTACCGAGTGCGCGGAGGACCAAGCTCGCGAGCTTGCTAATAAAATGACTCTTTGTTGCTTGCGTTGACCATGGTCTCTGGTGGTCTTCTTTGGGGTCCCGAGCTGCAGGGCATAACAATACAACCATATACTCTGACAGGGAGGTGAACTGGTCCTTTGCTTCCCCTCCTGGTTGTCTCAGACACCAAAGAGCAATCCTCACCCCAGTTCTCATTGGACCAGGCATATGAGCAGCAGCTGGCACAGGGGCAGCAGGAATAGGTACAGCCACCCATCTTTAATGCAAACTATCCCAAGAATTGAATGAGGACTTTGAGTGGGTGGCAGACTCCCTAGAGTCTCTTCAAATTCAAGTCAGCTCCTTAGCCAATGTGGTTCTCCAAAATAGGAGAGCCACTGACTTACAGGAGAGAAGAGAAGCACTCGTGTCTTTTTAGGTGAGAAATGCTGTTATTCGTCAACACATCTGGAATAGTCCAAGGAAAAAGAGCTGAACTCTGGGAGAACATTGAGAAAGGGCACTGGGAACAGCAGCAGTCATCTCCCTGGAACCTTCTGGGCCAGACTCTCCCCTGGCTGCTCAGTTGATGGGGCCTCTCCTTACACTCATCATACTGCTCTTAATAGGCCCTTGTCTGCTGAATTGCCTGAAAATTCTTTTACTAGATTGAGCATAGGCACTCACTAATCAGACTGTAAACCAGCCCTTTATGAGCCAATATAGCCCCTTCCCCAAAGTTCTGGCCTAAACCCTCCTTCACTGCAATGCCCCCACCTACCCTCTTCAGCTTGATGAAGCCAGAAGGAACCACGATGCCCCTCATCATTATAAGACAAAAGGCCGGAACGTTAGGTCCTTAGGCCAAAGTATCTCCAGTGTGAAAATCAGCACCTGCCCACCAAGGCACGACCGTCCCGGTAGGCCCGTCCCAAGAGTCCCTAACTGCCAAAATCACAGCAAAGACGCCAGGTGACAGTCAGGGGCCAGGTTTTTTATCCACTCCGCTGTACATGACCACGTGGTTTAGTTTTTTTTCCTGGCAACCTCTGTCCATAGACCTTTGCTAGAACTCGGAGCTGTCTCTGCAGGACATTCGCGCCAGCCACCTTGCAGGCCTTCCTCTGAAGGGCCAGGCAGTTGCCAATCTTCAATAACAAGGATTTTAATTTTCATTTTAACCCAGGAAGAGAAGAAAGGAGAGCGACGGGTCGGCCAGCTGGTGGCCCTGCAGAAGTTCGCCCCCTGCGTGAGGCTCTCGGGCGGCCGGCGCTGCCCGGACTGGGGACACCGCGCACCAACGCGCCCCCGCGCGAGCCGCACTCACCCAGGTCGTAGAGGGTCTGCAGCAGGGCGTCCAGCCGCGTCTCCGAGCCCACGGTCGCCGCGGAGCCCGACCCCGGCGCCATCGCGTGAGCGCGGGACCCCGGCCGGGTGGCCGGCCACCCTCCACTCGCGCTTCCGCTTCCGGCGCCGGCGGCTGCGCGTGCGCCGCGGGGCTCCGCGCGGCTTCCGTCCTGGGCAAGATGGCGGCGCCCGGGGTCCCGTGCGGCGGCCGCAGAGGGTGCCGCCGGCCTGGGCGAGGTCGGGCCGCCCCGCGCGGAAGAACCGCCCCCAGCGGCTGCACCACCGCCGCGTAGCAGAGGGCCCAGGCCCCGCCCGGGACGGCCGCCGCGCCATGGACGCTCCCAGCTCCTCCGGCTCTTACTTCTCGGTCGGCTCGCCCAGTTCCGGCGCCGTCGTGCTCCTCTACGCGGTAGGCGCCCGAGATCGCGGCCCGCGGCGGGGCTCCGCCCGGCGGCCCAGCCCCGAGCTGCCGAGGCCCGCCGCTGCGGCGCGGGTGCCTCCGCGGTTCCCATGGCAACGGCGTGCGGCCGCGCGCCTCGGGCAGCGCGCGCGCCGGGCGGTTCCCCGCGCCCCGGGCCTGCTGCCCCGGCCGCGCGCCCGGACCCGGACCCGGCGCTGTGCTGGCGGGGCTCCCGGAACCCAGCCGCTGGGTTCGCCTGGTCTTCGTCCTTCTGCTCGTTCCAGGCCACTTGGGAGGACAGCCTCTGCCTCCCAGCCTGTCCCCGAGCGGCCTCTTAACTCTGGCTACCTCCTCTGTCTCTTCTGACTTTTGACCTGACTTTTGACCGGTGGGGTTTTTTGTTTGTTTTGTTTTGTTTCCACCCGAATGTTGGTACTCGCAATTTTCATGAAGCTACTCCAAGGTGCGAGCCCTTTAGCAGTTGGGACCGCACAATCCTGGGGCATCTGATGTGGTTTTTATTTGTTGCTTTAATTATACTAAATTGAATTTTATCTACTTTAGAAGGAAATAAAGTAATGCATTTTGAAGACATGATTCCAGTTCTGGCAGTTACAGTTTCTGATTTAGGTACAGTGTAGTGTTAATCTGTGCAGGAAGGTCGGCACAAGGAAAAAACAAAAGGGCAAAATAAACAAAATCCACAGTTTCTGAGAGAATGTGACCATCTCCAGATTGGGACAGTCTGTAACGTGGGGAAGCTCCTGTGAGCTTTGTGAGGAGCTGTTGGTTTAGGATTGCTGGCAACTGCCTGTTTCTCGCAAGCTTAATCACCCTAGCCGCTCTCCTCCATGACCTTGTCTGCCCACAGTTCTTTGGTAGAAACAGTTCATCTTTGCTTTCTGACTCTGGCACTACACGCCAGGCATGTGGGGAACAGGGTTGGGCAAATCCAACATACAGGAAGTATTTTTTTGCCCTAAACTGGTTCACGAATTGACTGAAATTTTCTTTGTGTTAAACAGAGAAGTTGGTGTTTTACTTCCTCCCTCATCAATGATTTTTTCACCCTAAGACTTGTTGACTTTTCACGTGAAAGACCAAGGCGATTGCATGTGAACAGTCTCTACTGCTGAATGCTGGACAGCAGCCCTCTCATGAGTAATTCTGTCTACTCTTTGGGATTGCATAGCCTTACTTCCATGATAACTTGAATTTCTTCCTACTCCTTCAGGCTGTCCTCACTTCGTCAGCTCCACTGTTATTGTGCAATACTTTGTCTTATCTGAAAGTGGTACTTGAGAGGTATTTAAGATACTGGATTAAAGCAAACATTAGAAGTACTTACAATATAGTCATTATTCTCAACGTCTTAGATGTAGATTTACAGATCCACCCTTTAAGGACATGGTAAGTCATAAAAGTAAACAAATAATTGCGATTAAGTGGGTTAAAGACAGTGATTAAAGGGCACAGCATATTGTGGTTGTAAAAAGGAGGGACACCTGTTTGTTGGGGACTCCACAAGGCTTCCTAGAAAAAGGACACCTTAGCTGAGTTTTGAAGTGTGAGTGGAAGATGAAGGAGAGGAAGACAGCCCTAGGCATTGATTGCCTTGCATGTGTGGGGAGCCAGTCAGTAAGGCAAGGCTAGGGCAAAGGGGACACAAGAACCAGAAGAAGCAGGCAGAGGACATTTCCTAACAAACATAGATATCATGTCTCCATCCTTAAGGGTAAGTCTTGGCTTTCTGAGAGGCCATTTATACTCAGCAGAATCAAAGAAGACGCCTGGTTTCTGGCTCTACTATCTGTGGGTAACCTTTACTTAAGGAGAGTGTAGGAAGGGACTTGGGATGGGAAGGAATCTGATGCATAAGCATAGAGATGATCAGGACACTATTGCAAGAATTCAGAGGAGTGAGGAGGCCTGGAGTAGGGCAGTGTACTGAGGTTGGAGGAAGGTTGTGAATTTCTGTGATACTTGGGGCAGTAAATTTTTGGTTCTGAAATATGTTGGGCTTGAGATAAGAGATATTTAGCTTGTTGATTATCATGTTATAGGCCAGAAACAACAAACACCATAATCATTTGAGAGTTGTACCAGAGCAGAAGAGGAAGGTCTGGACGAGCATACAGTCTGGCAGTCATCAGCAAGTGGGTTGTATTTGAAGGCAGAGGAGCATTTGTGGTCTTTCAGTGAGGTTCTGGGATGAAAAATGCAAAGGTCGTGGCACTCTGACATGATCACCTTCCCGTGTCCCATACGACTCTGTGTGGCCTGGCACTGGCTACTGCCCTGCCTTCCCTAATCTCGCCTACCAGTCTATAGCCGCATGGCCTTCTGTTTCTCAAACTTTCAATAAGCATGTGCTCTGCTCAGTGCCCTGCAGTGGCCGCCGCAGTGCCTGTGCTGTTTCCACAGCTGTGTTTGCTGACTCCTTCTTACTGGTGTCCCACCTCCGGGATCGCCTCTGCAGAGGCGTCCAGCCACTATTAGCCTAGAGGAGCTCTCCAGTCATTCCTCATCAGGCTCCCTACTTAATTTCCTTTATGCTGGCTTGCCACAGCTGATGGTTAAATATTTTCCAAGTGTGCATGAATGTTAAAATGCAATCATTATTAAAATAAAAGAGTAGGGGCCAGGCGGGGGCTCAGTGGTAGAGTGCTTGCCTGGCACACGTGAGGTGCTGGTTTCGATTCTTGGCACCACATAAATAAAGTTTCATCGACAGCCAAAAATTTTTTTTAAAAAATCGAAGAGTTGTACATGTACAACTAAAGTCTATTTAAAACAATGGTAATACTCAAAATTTAGCATTTCCTAGTTACCTTTCTAAATCTTACTGTGTTCTGGAAGTTGTGTGTGTGTGTGTCTTACTGGAAGGTGGAACTCCTGTAACATGTGTTGCTGTGCCTCTTCCCCCTGTTGAGGTCGCACTGGTAGCTTAAAATGGCAAACGCTGTAAGTCAGGGCTCTCCCATGGCATTTGTCCTGTGGCTGAACACTGACCAGCGCACTACTGGTGGTTTCTCAAAGCTAACTGACCTTATTTATTTGTCATCTGTCTTTCCTTAAGGGCATTAACTCTCGTCCCTTGGTCCCTTGCTTGCATTTTTCGTGCTACACACTGGGAAGTGTGTGGCTTATGGCATGTAGAACAGTGCCCGGCACGCTGCTGCGGGCACTCAGTGACCACCTTCTGAGTGAGTGGGTTCTCCAGAGCAGTCAAAGGGAGGCTCAAGGAGGGGCTGGTCGGGGCATCGGTCGGGAGTCTGCCCTGCAGCCTGAGACACGGGGAGTGCTCAGCTTCACCTCTTACTTAGCTCTGCTCTGTTTTATATTCCTGGGTGAGTGGCCATGCAGGTATGTTTACTTAATGATAGTAAATACTTCTCCAGCGCACACAAGGGAAGGTGGTTGGTAAGCAGTTAACTCAGCCCTGCCTGCAGGTAGCAGCCACTTGGTGTACTTTTAAAAATTCTGATAGCCAGGCACTCACTGCTCACAGACCTAGTTAACCAAGCATCTCTAGTGGTGGGGTCTGGGCATCAGTATTTTAAAAGTTTCCTCAGTTTTTTTAGTGTGCAACTTGGGTTAAAACCACTGGATTCAGTGTTGGATTAGAGTCAGACTGGGGAGTTGGAGCTTCATGCTGTGACTGCCCGGGAGCCATCCACAGGATTCAGGAAGTAACCGTCTTATTCCATTCTATGATGACCGAGTTCCTACTGATAACAGTAAGTTCAAAATGTAGAAGACACTTTACCTACCTTGACGAGAAGCTCACAGTTTTGTACAGCAGGCACCGGAGACGGGTTGATTGAAATGTTGGAGACACCATCTTGAAAATCCATGCCTCTCTCAGTTGCTGGTCCCATCATGCACTGGTGGCTCATAAGAGAGACGATGTTTTGATCACCACTGTGTCCCTAACACAAACCACAAGCCAAGCTTGCAGTTGTGCTCAGATATGTAAGAGTGGATGTTCTTTCACAGAGATGACACTTGAACAGAGGTAGGAGGGCCCTGAGGTAGCAAGCGTGTTGAGGGAATCACGCGTCCCTAGCAGGACTGTTGGAAGAGGAGCAAGCCTGGGGTCATGAGAGCCTGGGGCCGTAAGGGAAGGGGTGTGCACTTGACCCTGCAGGCAACAGTTGCTGGTCTGATCCTCTTTCGCAGACTTTCTGAAAGTGCCCATTTCAGCTGTTCTCGGTGTCCTGAGCCCTCTCCCTCCATATATTCCCAGTTGATCCTGACCCTTTTCTCCTACTCCCAGGACCACTAAATGGAAAGTTTCAAGATCCCCTTTGACCCTCAAATTACATAATGATAGTTTGTTGCAGTCTAAGTGAGCTGAGATAGCTGTGTGTTACTTTATTAATGGGAAATGGGAAATTTGAGAATGTTTTCTGGCCTTATGAGCAAGAGCATGTGCTGTGCTGCAGAGACTGCAGTTTTACACCAGAATGCCAGCAGCGTGGCCTGAGGCTGGAAAGGTAAAGAAATGGGCTATCTTATCTTCAAGGTAATTGTGCTCCAGTAGCTGCACAGATGTGCAGTCACAGTGTGTGACTACATGCTGTAGTAGGCATGGATCGTAGTGAAGAAGTCCAGATGAGGAGGTGTCAGTAATTCCACGTCGAACTCAGGGAAAGCCTTCAGAGGAGGTGCCTGTGCAGGGTGACAGAGGGACGGTCATTCTGCAGATATATAAGGAAGCAGCTGGGCAGTGCAGTTCCCTCTCCCAGGAGTGGGTGGTGAGGGCCATGCATGGTGGGGTTGGGTGGGTTCCTAAAGTGTTTTAGGCAGGGCATTTTCTGATCAGAACTCTCGAGAAGAGCACAGAGGCGGTGTGGCGGATGGGTGAGCTCAGCAGAGGGACTGTTGAGGGAAGGGCTGAAGGTACACCTGAAGCCAAATGGGGCAGAGTTGTGGGGTGCCAAGTGGACGCGGTGCATGCCCAAAACCAGGTTAGAACTCAGGAACACGAGGGAGTTGTAGGACATGCAGAGAAGTGTGTTCCTTTGGGGGAAGGCCAGACGTGAAGCCTGGCAACCAAGTGTTTGAGTTGAGATGTGGGAGAAACTGGCAGAAGGTTGGGAAGCTTGTGTAATCAGTGTCGTAAGCCAGCAGAGTAGGTGACCAAGCCCAGCCCCGGGTGGAGGTTGGATAGAGAATGGGAGAAAGAGGCTTGCTGAGGGAAGTGGCGACAAAGAACACCTATTTGTAGTTTTGAGGGGACAACTTCCCGCAGGTCAAGAATCACTGGATTAGAGAAACCAGGTGGATTTTTCTACTGTAATGAGAGCCATGAGTTAAAAACCAAAGCAGGGAAATTTCAGGACAGTTTGAGGTGGGCAGGGAGAGGGAGCATTAGAAAATGCTGCCACATGGTAGAGGAGGCTGGGAGGATAAAGACTGGGAAGAGGCCAGGATTGAAGGATTACATTGAAGAAGTATGTGCAGGGTCATTGTGTTTAAGAATGTGTGTTTTTGTATATAGCAGGGAATGAGGAATTATATAACTTTTTAACATTGAAAATATTAACATTTCTGGGCATGGTGGGACACACCTGTAATCCCAGCCACTTGGGAGACTGAGGCAGAAGGATCACAAGTTTGAGGCCAGACTCCACAACTTAGCAAGCCCTGTCTCTAAATAAATAAATGGGGCTGGGGAGTGTAGCTCAGTGGTAAAAGTACCATTGGGTTCAATCCCCAGTACCATAATAATAACAATAACAATAATGTAATGGAAAAATAATGAACGATGGGCTGTGGGTGTGTCTTGTAGTGGAGTGCTCACCTAACACGCACAGGCCCCTGGGTTTGATCCCCAGACGAAGAAAGGAAGGAATTTTTTTGTTTGTGCTTGTATGTTCTAAATTTTAAAAAAATATAATTGTAGATGGACATAATACCTTTATTTCCTCGTGTTTAGGTGGCAGGTGAGCTGCCCTTGGCCACGGTGGCACAGACACTCTGCAGGAGTCTGCGGGAGAGCCTGTTTCTTGAAAGAGCCTTCGTTTTGTTTGCACCTGTGTGGACTTGTTTTATTTGACATAAGCCCACATATGTAAAATGCGGTCTTTTAATATGTTTTGATTTAATTTTTAAAGCTAAGTAGAGGCAAACAAAAGCCCATCAGTGTAATAGAAGAAACCTTAAAAAACAGATCAGATTATTCTAGAGCTTAATGTCTTGTCTCTACTGTTTTTGTTAAGTTTTCCAAAGAGGTACTGGTTTTATAAAAATATGGTAAAAATTCTAATTATTGTCACATTTCTTTTCTTAGTGTATGGAAATCTAGCATCAGAACCCTCAGCTCTTTTGTCCAGGTGCCACAGAATGGGGTGGAACCTTGCCAGTGTCACCCCTGAGCTGCCCCGTTTGTTTTACAGCACGTGCTCATGCTCATTATTTTCTTTGATTTGCCTTCTTCACAGAAAGAGCTAAAAAAGCGGGATGACTTTGAAGACATCTTGGAGGAGAGGAGACACGTCAGTGACTTGAAGTTTGCCATGAAGTGCTACACGCCTCTAGTCTATAAGGGAATCACTCCTTGCAAGCCGAGAGACATCAAGCACAGTGTTCTCAGCTCTGAAGAAATTCATTATGTCATTAAGCAGGTGAGTCCTTCAACCCCAGCCAGACTTGTTCATTGTAACCACTTCCTTTTTGTTTCTCTGAGTTTATTTTGAATGTGTTCTCTTAGGTTTACTATATTCAGCATATTTACCAAATACCTGTCATCCCTGTAACATGTGTTTGCCTCTTTCCTAGGCACTGGAGCACTGCCGCCCGCACCTGAGCAGTGTCTGGGCTGGCAGGGAACAACGGCAGTCACAGTCACAGTGAAATCCAGTGCAGGGCACACTAGCGGTGGCCCAAGATCCAAGATTCTATAACTAATTAGTTATAGGACCACTAATTTGGTGTGGAGAGTCAGGGAAGTGATTTTACTTCTAAAAGAGACCTGAAAGATGATTCAGGTTTCTCCAGTGAAGTGGGTGAAGAGAGTCCTGGAAGAGCAGAGCCTTATGGCTCCAAGCCTCCATGTGCGGTCCTTGAGAGCTCTGGAGGACACCCGTGCCTGAGTCCATGCCAGTCCAATGAGAGTGTCAGCGGGGGAGCCTGCAGCTTTTCACAAAGCCCAAGAGATTCCAGAGAATAGCAGAGCATGGGAGCTGCCAGGTGATTTAAGGACTGGGAGCGAGGAGAAGACGTGTACTTTCACATGTGAGAAGCAGCTCATGTGGAACAGAACAGGAAGGAATAGAGACAGGGTGACGGGGAGCTGTGGCCTGGAGAGGCGAGTGGGCCTGTTGGAAGGGCTTTGTTATCCTCGTGGGAATGTGGTTGTTCTGTGTGCGGTGTGAAGCCGTGGAAAACTCTGAAGGTGGAGGGAGACATGCTCTGGGTGCCCTTATTCTAACATTGAAAGAGGGAAATGCATCTTGATGCCCTTGCAGTCGTCCCGCTGTGCCACTGTCACTGCCTGGACGGGGCACAGCTATAAGAACAGGAATGGACAGGCATCAGAGGTGTGAGAGGTGAAACTGGTCTTTTTTGGTGTCTGTGGGTACAGGAAGGAAGGAAAGAATAAAGGACGGTAGGGCTGTTC
This sequence comes from Glaucomys volans, assembly GCA_020662805.1. NCBI lineage: Eukaryota > Metazoa > Chordata > Mammalia > Rodentia > Sciuridae > Glaucomys > Glaucomys volans. The sequence goes on along the minus strand of JAJEJO010052092.1, from coordinate 104,236 downwards.
ACTGGGAAAGGCACTTAGACCAGACAACAGGATTGGGAAGAAAGCAAAATTTGCTTTGGATGTGTGTTTCGAAGACCTCAGAAGGAAGGTGTTCGGTAGACAGGTTAGGAGCTTCCTGATGGCCAGCCCTCTGTGTCCCCTTGCCAGGCACTCATGAGGCCCAAGTCTGCAGTGACAGACTAATGTCCTTGCCACTGTTGCTGGCCTGTGTTGGTCCTACCCTATCCTTAGGACCAAAACTGTAGGAATGGTGCAGAAGGCCTGGCCTTTAGTGGTGTGGGCCTCCTCTGCTCCATGGCTCCATTTTCTTTCGGGTCAGAGGAGGACATACTCTTCTAAGGGGCTCCTCTGGGAAGTACATGTTCCCCTCTGTCCTTGTCTTGTGTATTCTGGTTCTTTGTAATGTCCTCAAGGAAGCCACAGGCAACTAATGTGTTGTGCAGAGAAGGGAAGAGAGTGCCTTCAGAAGCACAGGTTCTTGCTTGACTGCTGCCTCCTGTCCACTGGGGCCGGGTCCTGTACACACAACTGGCTCCATGGTGCTGATCCTCTCCCTGGCCTCACCTATCACTCTAGTCCCTCGCAGAGGCGCCTGCGTTTGGGGTGGTGGTCTGGGTGGTAGGTTGGGCCATACTTGTCTTGCGCTTCCCTTCCAGCCTCCTCACATTGGCTGTGACTCTGGCTGGTGAAGAAGGAAGGCATTTTTAGCTTCTCGATTTGGCTCCCGTTCCCTGAGACTGAGCTGTGGAGGTCTTGCTTCTTAACTTTTACATTGAGTTTGATCTGGGTCATGGCCTAGGGAAAGTTCTCGCCTCCGCCCTCTGACTTCTCTTTTGATTTGGACATTGACCCCTGTTCCTAATCCCTTTGTTTTGATTGTCCTTATGCGGCAGAGAGCTATCAGTTTTCTCTTTCACAAGTGCAGTCAGGCTTGCTCATCAGCAGAAACCCTCCGGGCAGTACGTCTCAGAATTGGCTCTTTGTTAGACTCACCAGGAGAACCTTCTTGCATCACTAGGATGGGCTAGGTTGGAGAGGTATGTGGGCAGCCCCACTGTTGCTAGTGCACTTCTTGAACCTTGGTGGCACGGCCTCCCCCGCAGGTGCACTCACGGTGGAAGTGTGTTGCGGGGTGTGTTGCTCCTGCGCAGTGGTGAGCAGTGCAACAGAAAGTGACCTAGCTGGGAGACCTGACTGAGTGCAGGGAGCAAGGCAGCGTGCTGCCTCTGTTGGGCGTGTGGGGCTGGGATGGAATCTGAGCCTTGCACGTGCTGGGCAAGTCCTAACCCGAGCCTCACTCCAGCCCCACGCATGCTATTTTACAGCATCCTTTTTAAAAAAAAAAAAAAAAAACAGGTAGAAGGAGGACACTCTATAATAACAACAAAAAGTGTAGCATAGTGAGTACAAAACCAGTGACAGGCGTTATCATTACGCATCACGTCCTGGGGGACCTAACTAGTGGTGCATGCTCTCGGATGTCTGGCTTCAGTCGGTTTTCTCCAGCATCACCACAGACCAGGAACAGTGCCTCGTGCTAGGACGTCAGGACAGCTGCAGTGTCACCAGGTGTGGCACCTCTCTGCTCCATTGTGATCTTACTAGGCACAGGGAATCTCATGTAGATACTTCTTTTATTATTGTTTGGGTGGGGGTTGTTGGGGATTTAACTCAGGACGCTCTACCTCTGAGTCACATCCCCAGCCCTTTCCTTTTCTGTGTTTTTGGACAGTGTCTTGCCGAGTTGCCCAGGCTGGCCTTGAACTTGTGCTCCTCTTGCCTCAATCTCCCAAGTTGCTGGAATTGCTGGCATGCACCACCACACATAGCAAGATTTATAAATTTTTAGTAAGACTATTGCTACAGCCATCAGATTTTTTTAAATATTTTTTTTAGTTGTAGATGGTCACAACACCTTGGTTTTATTTGTTTTTATGTGATGCTGAGGATCAAACCCAGTGCCCACACATGCTGGTCAAGCTCTCCACCACTGAACTATAGCCCCAGCCCCTGCCATCAGATTGTTTTCTACGCTCTTTAAGGCCCAAACACAAAAAATCAAATTGAAAGAACTCATGAAACAATTACATTAAGCTAGTTTAGCCTTTGTCAAGTTAATGGCCATAGACACTGCTGTCCAGCAGTTCACCTAGAGCTGCCGTCAGAGTGTGCTTTCAGATGCACAGGCCACAGTGCATTCATTACAAGTCACAGTCTTCATAGCTATAAGTAGGTGAGTCAGCCAGAACCTCTCCAGGGGACCCTGAGAAAGAATTAGCACTTCCCAGTCTTAGGCAAATCACAGTACGGATCTCCCAGACCAGCCAGGTTTCTCTGTGCCAGATATCCCCGCCTTGTTAGTTGGCACCACAGAGTGCAGAATTCAAACTTCCCTGGGTTCACAAGAACCTGGATTGGCTCCAGGGAGCCCCGATGACAAAGAGAGGAAAGGTGAGGTCTGATGTGCCCTCCTGGGGAGAACTGGAGCCAGGGGTCAAACCTCAAGGCCCCTGGATTCCAAAAGTTCATTTCTCCTCTTCCCCAAATGATGGTAAGCACAGCCTGCGTCAGCCTGCGAGGAGAGGGAGGCGCCTGCAGGGCAGTGATCTTGGTGGCTTCACACACCCTCCTCTTCTGGGCTCAGAGGCTGTAAGTGGCAGCCATTTTGTGGGCACCGCCTGCTGCCTGGCTTCTTTCTCTGGAAGGCTGTTTCTCTTCCAATTTCTACCCTTTCAGCTCACCTACAGGAGAGCATTTCGTTTTGCACTGTGGACACAGAGCTGCACACACTTAGCATGTGGCATGAAAGCAGGAGCCACACTTGGCCCACGGCCCCCCAGCCAGCCTGGCCCCTGGGCCGAGAACTGCGCCCGTGCTGGCACCAGCAGCAGCCCCGCCATCTGCCGGGGGCTTGTCTGCTGCTGCAGCTGGTGTGACTGTGGGCTCTGCTGTCGGGCACCTGCTGGTTTGAGCCATCACTTACCAGGGGCCTCGGAACCAGCCTGCACAGCAGCAGCAGCTTGGCAGCCCTTGCTTTTATGGGATAAAACAGTTTTTGAAGTGTGCCCAGAGCCAGGGTGATGCTAAGCCCTGTGAGGGCTTCAGTGAGGTGCTGAGACAGTGCGGAGCTGCAGATGGAGTCTTCTAATCAAAAAGTTCAGGTCAGAGGGACGGAAAGTTGGCTCTGATGGCCAAGTTACTTTAGCATGAAAATGTCGTTGGAAGTGGTGGTGTGGAACGTAAAACCTCACTCATAGCATCATGGTTTCTGAATGGTGGTGGAAGGGGCTGCTCCACCACTTAGGAGTTCACTAAGTTGATACAGAGTTGGGTCTGGGCAAATGTCTGTGTGCCCTCCATGAACAAAGTGATTTTCTTACAAAAAAAGAAACTATAAAACCATTTATCTACTTTACTACGTTGGAAAGTACATTACATCAATTTAAAACAAGAAGAAAGCACACCATCTTGGAGTTGTATAATCCTGGTCCATGTGGAGCTAGCCATAGTGGGTGGAGCAGAGTTCTAGCTTCTCTCTGTGTCCCTGTCCTTCCAGCTCTCCAGGGAGTCCCTCCAGTCTGTCGATGCCCTCCGCGAGGAAGCCTGTGAGATCCTGGATGAGATGAGCCATAAGCTGCGTTTGGGAGTCATTCGGTTTTTTGCCTTCGCCTTGAGCAAAATATTTAAACAGATTTTCTCGAAGGTGTGTGTGAATGAAGAAGGCATTCAGAAAGTGAGTATCTACTGAGAACCAGCCCTCTGCACCCTGGCTTCTCCTGAGGGCAGGCGCTGAGGGCCCAGGCGTCAGGCCCCAGTGTGGCTAGACAAGGATGTTCCTCTCTGGGGCTTCATGTTTCTTCCTTTTAGCTCCAGACTAATTTACTTAGTCAAGTAAGACTTACAGGCCAGCATAACACCCATGTTCACAGAAGTTAGAAACGTAACACTAAGAATTTTTGTCTATATTTCACCCAGACTGTTCTCCAATATTTCCTTTATCCATTTTGCCAAATGCTGGTGTATTTTCCTGTGAATCAAGTCATTCTCTCATGGCGTGGTTACCAACATGAATCAACCTGGACGTGGCACTAGTAATGGGGACCTACAGCTGTCGTGGCACTCGTCGCGCTCATCTCCTGCGTCGCCAAAGAAGTCCCAGGGTGTGGGCTCCATCAGCCTCCCCCTCTCCTCCAAGTCCTTTGCTCTAGAACACGTCTTCATCTGTCCGCTTGTGTCTCTGGGTATTGTGCTCTTTCTAGCAGCAGGCCAGTTATTTAGGTCTCCCTTGAGTTAGATGTGAACCATGTCACTGTGTTGGCTTGGGGGTGCACTTTGGGCAGGCACAGAGGCCATGCTGGCTTCTCCTTAGCACACTGAGGCCGTGTGCCCCGAGTTTCTCCACTGCAGAGTTACTACTTTCCTCCTGTGCATAATAAGTGTCTCGAGGAGAGACTTTGAAAATAGTTATCATCCTGTTTTTGTCAGGCTTTCCCCACTAGTTTTGCTGAGTCAGTATTTCCCTGAAGATTGCCCAGTGGTTCTTCCCTTGCTGATGTTATTCGTCAGCTTAATGGTTCCTTTTTCCTGTAAGGAAGAGTTTTCCAGGTGAACGTTATGTTTACTTACTTGTTTTTAAATTTAAGTTGTTGATAGATCTTTTATTTATTGATTGATTCGTGGTGCTGAGGGTGGAACCTAGGGCCTCCCACCTGCCAGGCAAGCACTCCGCCACTGCCGCCAGCCCAGCCTGCTGCTCACTTGTTTTCAGTTTCCTTCCCTCCTAGGAGAGCTCCTAACCACCATTTGCTTCTCCCTCAAGCCCTTTGATGTCCTGCCTCTGTTTGATCATCTACTTTCCGTCAAGTATCTCTTTCTCTCAGGATTCTTTTAAACGCTATTACTGACTTACTCTCTCGATCTGCCAAACAACGTTTGGTGTGGTGTTTGGGGCCAGGGCATATTGGCAAGCTGTGTCTTCACCAATCACAACTTACCCACCTTGGTTCAGTGTGTTTAGATTTCAGAAAAGCAGATAGCAGATTGATAGCAGTGACTGTTTGAGTCTGTGGCTTGAATGTGTCTCACAGCTGTGTGACACCTATTCCCCACACACTCCAACACATAGAGAAACATTGCTCTCATTTTGTCCTAGTAATTTATAAGTCTTGCTGAGTGTGGTGGCGCCCGCCTGTAATCCCAGCAACTCGAGAGAATGAGGCAGGAGGATTGCGAGTTCAAGGCCAGACTCAGCAACTGAGACTCTCTCTCAAAATAAATGAAAAGGGATGAAGGTGAGGCTCAGTGGCCGAGCACCTCTGAGTTAAACGCCCAGTGCTGCAGCAGAACACAGAAGCAATCCTGAACCCTGTGAATTGGGTTCCATCTTTCCGGAGAAGCTCTGCTTTCTGCTGCTGTAAGCACCAGGCCAGGGCAGCAGGTTAGCTTGGCTGTTTTTTCAGTCCTAGGGATTGAACCCAAGGTGCTTAACTGCTGAGCCACATCTCCAGTCCTATTTTTTATTTTGATACAGGGTCTCACTAAGTTGCTTAGGACCTTGCTGAATTACTGAGACTGACCTCAAACTTGGAATCCTCTTGCCTCAGCCTCCAGAGTTGCTGGAATCACACTGCACGTGTGTGATTCCAGTGGACTCAAGTATGTTTTTTAAGGCAGGCTGACCTGGGTTTTCTCCTCAGCTCCACCATTCATAAGGTGCCTGTCCATGTTACAAACAGGGAAGCAAAGGCTTCGACCTTACTCACAAACACGCGTCAGTAAACAATCCATGCCAGGTGACTGGTGTATAAAATGCCCAGCTAATACAAGCTAGTGATCATCATCATTCTGATCCATAAAATTTACAGTCTTAATATTGTTGTATTGAGTGGAATTATTCAACAAGAACTCTAAAATAATAATCTGGTCAGAGTAAGTCAAGCTTGTATATATGGAGCGAAGGCAGAAAACATGTCTAGCATTACCTTTGAGCATAGGCTTGTCCTCCTGTTTTTTGATTCGAGCTATGATTTTCATAACATGACAACTGAAATTATTCCAAATGTAACATTGTTTCAGCTACAACGCGCTATCCAGGAGCACCCTGTTGTCCTGCTGCCTAGTCACCGGAGTTACATCGACTTTCTGATGCTCTCCTTCCTTTTGTACAGCTACGACTTGCCTGTGCCCGTCATAGCAGCAGGAATGGGTATGTATTGATTTTCCACATTTTTTTTAACTTTATGGATTAAAATGTTCGCAGGAGTGCTTCTAGCCCTGCCGGGGTACTGAAGGCAGTGCTGGACCCAGCCTCCTCCTGGGACCCAGGGTGTGACAGCGTGGCGTGGGTCCTTCTGCCTTGGCTTCCTGTGCCTGGGCAGATGCAGACAGGTGTGCTTGCATACAGGGTTCTTTGGTTTCAGTTGAAGAGTGTGACTGTGGTACCCACGTCTAGCTTCTCCCTTTTGGCCTTTGTATTTGATAACACATCGATAGCTCTCCCTCTAGGTAGATGAACAGGTCTGACTTTTAAAATGTATTTTTGTGAAGAAATATGCATAAGATGGAATTTGCCATGGTTCCCACATTGGGCCCCATTCTGTGGTGGTAAGTACACTCACTGTCCTGCAGCCACCGCACCATCCATCCTCGAAGAACTGAAGCTGTACCACCAAACAACCTCTCCAGCCTTCCCTCCCCAGCCCTGGCAGCTCCCATTCTGTTGTCTCTTCTGTGAACTTGAGGACTCTGGGTGCTTCCCATTGGCAGAAGTGTCTGCGTTTCCCCTGCAGTGATGTGGTGGTGCATTCGCCTAGCATGTGCCTTCAAGGTTCATCCATGTGGCGTGGTCAGGATTTCCCTCCTTTTTAAGGTTGAATAATATTCCCTGTGTAGATGCATTAGTTTATCCCTTCACCCCTCAGCGGGCACTTGGATTGCTTTTCCCTTCTGGCTATTGCAGATGACACTGCTGTGGACATGGGAGGACACTTAGCTGTTCGAGACCTTGCTTTCAGCTCCTAGATGTGGTAGCCAATCTGTCACCCAAGCAACTCAGGAGACTATGGTACAAGGGTTGCAAGTTCAGAGCCTTAGCAACTTAGACCTTGTCTCAAAATAAAAGGGGCTGGGGATAGAGTTCAGTGATAAAGCTCCCCTGGGGTCAATCTTTAGTACCCCCCACCCAGGAAAAAAGAAAAGAAACTTTAAAAAGACCCTGCAGATTGGGCATGGTGGCACACATCTGTAACCCCAGCAATTTGGGAGGCTGAGGCAGGAAGATTGCAAGTTTGAGGCCAGCC
>JAJEJO010052092.1:48229-96838 GCA_020662805.1 Glaucomys volans | reverse complement strand
ATGTAGCTCAATGGCAAAGCACCCCTGGGTTCAATCTCCAGGACCAAAAAATAAAAAAAAAAAAAAAAAAAAAAAAAAAGAGAAAAAAGAAAGAGATCCTGCTTTCAGTTTGTTTTAGACATTACCAAGGAGTGGAATTGCTGCATTGCCTGGTGAGCTCGTTGGCTCTTGAGGAACTTGTGGGCTGCTCCACAGGGCGGTTGAGATTTCTCCCTGTCCGTGCCCATCTTGTTGCTCTGTGGGGTTGTTTTCAGCAGTGCCTGCTCCAGTGGGCATGAAACGGTGCAGCACTGCATTCGCCTAGTGAGGAGTGAGGCTGAGCACCCTTCCTGTGCTATCTGGCCATTTGTGTATCTTCTCTGGAAAAGTGTCTGTTCAAGTTCATCCTTTTTTAATTGGGTTGTTTTAGGTTGTTGCGTGGTAGAGGTCCTTTACATTTCCTGCAAACCCTTCCCAGATAGATGATTTGTAAGGTGCTTCCCATCCCCGGGTTACCTGTTTGCTCTTGATTGCACCCTTGTATACACAGATGTTTGTATTTTGATACAGTCCAGTTTATGTTAATTTCTATATATGGCGTAAGGTAAGACTCCATCTTGTGTCTTGCGTTACTTATGACACCGTATAATACTCAATATCATGGGGTATAATTTAGCAGGATCGTTGTTACAAACAATGTTGCAATATCACTTTATATCAGTGCTTTTATTTCTGTAGGATTGATTCTTAAAAGTAGGACTACAAAGGCAAATATGTTTTTTGCCAGCTTCTTTTTAAGACCACCAGGACAGCTGGGGTTTAAGTGTGCGCCTTTGGTAGTACAAGTAGAAAACTGTTAGGTGAAAGCTGCCAGGACTCAAGCACTCTCAGAGCATGGAGGAAGATACTTGAAAGTGAAGGAAAATAAGAGAAACCCGTCTGAAAGCTGCCAGCAGAACCGCCTCTTCGTAGGCGTGCTTTGTTTAATCTGTTCTGCTGAACGTGGTTTGTATCTGTACCTGCTGGGGAGGGTGCGGGCAGGATGGCCTGACTGTCCAGACAGGAGGATAGGTGGCCAGTCAGAGTCAGGCCAAGGACATTGGCCTGTGACGCTCACTGCTGCACCCCGCTGTTGCCCATCTTGGCCAGCTGGTATTAGCACAGCGCATTCAGTCTCTGTGGCATGGGGCTGCAGGGCCCTTCTCCGTGGTTCCGAGATGTCCTCTTATTAATTCAATCTCAGTGTAATTGTGCATGTCTCTCGTGAAATCCAATGGCCTCTGACCTCAGGGCTTGAGAAAGCTTCCTTTGCTTTTCAGACTTCCTGGGCATGAGAGTGATTGGGGAGCTGCTGAGGATGTCGGGTGCCTTTTTCATGCGGCGTACCTTTGGCGGCAACAGACTCTACTGGGCCGTGTTCTCTGAATACGTGAAAACCATGTTACGGGTCAGTGCATGACTGCCAGTTGTTTCAAGCTGCTTTCTTTCCCCTGATGTTTGCTTTTATGAATTGTGGACTTCTAAAGAGACCACTCAGCTGCTGCCCTTGAAGACGCTCCAAGTCTCAGCAGTCCGTGTGACTTGCTAAGGGTCACTGTGAACAGCATTTGTGTAGAGGGTTGGCAGGGCATGGGGAAAGGAATCAAAAGAAGCACCTGTGGGGCTGGGGATGTCGCCCAGTGGTAGAGCATGTGTCCAGCATGTGCCAAGGCCCTGGGTTCCGTCCCCAGTACTGAAAAAAAAATCATGTGTCATTTTGAGGGTAGGCAATGGGTTTTGTGTCTTGTTTGTTTGTTTTCTCTTTAAAGAATGGTTATGCTCCTGTTGAATTTTTCCTCGAAGGGACCAGGAGCCGCTCTGCCAAGACACTGACTCCTAAATTTGGTAGGTCACTTACAGATTAGAAAGAAGAGTCCAGACCCAAGGGTTTTAGGTGTGACTTTATGGTCACTGCTAGATAGAACTTGATACGTTTTAAACTTTTGACAAGATAATTGTTTCTTTGTAAGTGTCACTTTCTATTGTGGGCTTAGGACATGGGTACACTGTTACTGTCTTCCTGTTCATATGCTTGTGTGCTCTACTCCCCAGTAAGAATGAGAACACATTTTCCCCTGTGTTTACAGGTCTCCTGAATATTGTGATGGAGCCGTTTTTTAAAAGAGAAGTTTTTGATACCTACCTTGTCCCAATTAGCATCAGTTATGATAAGATACTGGAAGAAACCCTTTATGCATATGAACTTCTAGGAGTTCCGAAGCCAAAAGAATCTACAACTGTACGTGAGGATGCCAGATTGATTTTCCCCAAGTGCAGAGAGCGTCCCAACTGTACTCCAGCTAACTCACAAGTATATTCCTTTTTGTTTTCTTTCCCTGTTGTGACGCTGCTAGGGGTTGTTGAAAGCCAGAAAGATTCTCTCTGAAAACTTTGGAAGCATCCACGTATACTTCGGAGACCCTGTATCCCTTCGTTCCCTGGCAGCTGGGAGGATGAGTCGGAGCCCATATAACTTGGTTCCAAGGTGCAAGGCCTGTTTTGATACCTGATGCAGACAGAAGGGTGAAAACCTGGCAGCGTGCCTCCTGACCCTGGGTGGGCCGCCTCTAAGCCTGAACTGTGGTTTGCCCCAGAGCACACAGCATGTCGCCAGGAATGCTGTGCTGCTTCATTTCCTTCTTCTTTTATTAAAACCTTTTTATTTATTTATTTAGCATAATTTTTTCAAAGGTAATGTATGTTTAATTAGATAAATAAAAGAATTCAGACAGTCCCAAACTTATACATTAGTTAAAATCTAGACTTTTATTTTCAGTCCCTTTAATTTACATCCTACGGGTGAATGAGAAACTTTCAGAAAGACAGAAGGTGCAGATCTAAATCTCACCTCCCAGGTGGTGCTTCTTTGGGGACCTGACTTCCAGCTGTCCATCAGCCCCCTCCCGTGCCAAGAGGCAGCCAGCCTTGAGTACGTCTCTCTCCTCTCTCCCTGGCAGGTCCTCATGGTTAAAGATATCACCTCTTGACTCCAAAATCTGGATTTCCAATCCTGGCATTCCATAAATTAGTCTTCTACTAAAACTTTAATGTCTATCTCTACTTTCCACTCTCCAGCATGCTGATGCACATCTTATTACCAATGTATGTAGCATGATTTTTATGGGTGCATTATAATTCTACATGATGACGGGATTCATCATGCCACATTCATGCAGGCACAGATGATGATTCAATCAGCCTCATTCCTGTCATTTTGTTCTGTCATTGGAAAGCTTCAGTGAAGACGATCTGTGTTTGCCAGCCAACAGTTGGTTAGTTGCAAGGTACATATGTCAGACGTAGTCAAACATGATCACCTTCTTAGGGGAACTCACTTGACACCAGGAAGAAATAGTGCCATTGTTAACAAACACACTTGCAGGAACCATTGAACTTGCTGGAGTGTCACAAGCGTGTCCTGAATATGTTTTGATCCCAGAAAGAAGTGTGTGGTAGCCACGCATGGGACTGAGTCCTTATTCCCAAGAGAGCCTGTTAGGTCCTTGCAGGAGGGCAGAGCCTCTCCAACAGCCATGTCATCACCTCAGAAGCATACATGGGCTTCCTGCTGCCACCCGCCTTCTAGACCTCACTTGGCTCAGCCGGCCTGTACGGAGGACCCTCTCTGGCGTGGTTTTCATCAGGCCCCTGTGTGACTGCTATTAGACCCTGCGGGTCCCTGCTCTGCATGATGCTTTTAGGCCTCATGTCCACGGGTAATGGTCCCTGCTTGTCAAAGCTCTGAGAGGAGGATAGGTTCCTCGCCAGGCCCTGAAGCTCTGATGGAGCAGCCTGTCCAGGGCAGATGTTAGCCGGGCATGGGCAGTGGCCAGTAGAGATGTTCATGGTGCTAGCAATCTGCAGAGATGGGCATTTGGTTTTCACAGAAGTAATATGAACTGTTTAAAAAGCAGCAAAATCTCCCCCTGGAATTGGAAATTAAGAGTATTTCTTGCCGAGTGCAGTGGCACACACCTGTAATCTCAGCAGCTCAGGAGGCTGAGGAAGGAAGTTCGGGACTTCAAGGACAGCCTCACCAACTTATCGAGGCCTAAGCAACTCAGCAAGACCCTGTCTCAAAATAAAATATAAAAAAGGGCTGGCGATGTGGTGCAGTGGTTAAGCACCCTGGATTAAATCCCCAGTACCAAAAACAAAGAGAAGAGTATTTCTCACCATGTTTCAGCAGCATGTCCTGGAGACGTGCAGATCACACTGGTAAAGCAAGGGAGCACTTCTGCAGGTGGCCTGAGGAACTTGGTTGGGAGGAGCATGCGAAGCCTTCTGAAGGGTCTTCCCGCCCGTGAGTGTGGATAGCAAAACCCCGATGTGTTCTGTGCCCTTCCTTTTAGATACATCCCGCAGAAACCGTCTGAGGACATGCATGCTTTTGTCACTGAAGTCGCCTACAAAATGCAGCTTCTACAAATTGAAAACCTAGTTCTGAGCCCATGGAGCTTGGCAGTCGCTGTTCTGCTTCAGAACCGGCCATCTATGGACTTTGACGCACTGGTGGAGAAGACTGTGTGGCTGAAGGGCTTGGCCCATGTGTTTGGAGGGCTCCTCCTGTGGCCTGGTACGTAGCGGGATGTGGGTGTCCAAAGTCACCTTTTCATTCGTAATTTGGGAATGAATTCTAGATGTGGGAAACCTACGTAAGATGCTGAGCTAAACTTCCTTTGGAGAAAAGGGACCCTTGTCTGTTTTTATCGCTCAGGAACATGGAACCCAGCATGTTGGCCCTTGAGCATAAGCATTTGCATATCGTGTTGCCCCTGAGCCTCTGAACACCTGAGGACTAGAACACTGTCCCCCTGCACCCAGCAGAGTGGAGAGTAGTGACAGGAGTCCTTCCTTCCTCCTCTTAGACGACCTGAGGTGTGCAGCCTGTTTGCCTCGTGGGCAGCACACACTGAAGGACTGGCCTTGTGGACGTTTCTGCAGTTCTCAGATGATATCAGATGGGCTAAAACCTCCGCCAGGGCTTGAATGCTGTGCTGGAAGTCTGGGATGTGTGTAACATCAGTTAGCTTCAGTTGTTTTCAGTCTCTGAATTAAGACCATACAGATGACAGTTGAAAATGCAGTCCTTTCAGAATCAGGTAATCATTTCCAGTGAAGCACCTGTGTTCATTCCTCATGCGTCATCAAGTGCACAAGTACAGGCAGTGGGTCAGCAAGAGCTGTAGACGCACCGGGAGAATTTTTGAGAATATCACACGTGAAGGAAGGTTTCACAGAGTGGCTTTGCATCCATGTCAGAGGAGAGGAGTACCTGAGAGAGAGGCCGCGTTCACACAGGGAGAGGCAGTGCAGGACGGCGGGACAGCATCAGGCGTCTCGCCACCTGCAAGCGACATGAGCATGTTGGAAAGCTGTCGTGGGTGGACAGAAGAAAAGGTGTGGGTGACGGCTCGACTCCTTAGACCTTACGGGCTTTAGATCTGGACTGAAACCTGTCAGCTGAGGAAGCCATAATGGATTTTAAGCAGGGAAGTAAGACAGACTGGCCTTTAGAAAACACCTGACTACCAGCTCTAAAGATGGACCTCCACAGGGGAGACTGGAGGCAGTGGCAAGTTAGGAGGCCACTGTGCCCAGCTGAGAAGTGAGGACACCCAAGCCCCAGAGGTGGCTGAGCTGGTGCACAGCAAAGGGGTCCAGGAGGAATTCCTAACAAGAGCCAGGCAGTCCAGTGCCTGTCACCAGTGAGGGAAGTGAGGAGGTAACTCAGCATCGTGATGTCTGGTAGGAGTCGAGGGGCGTGTAAATTATGACACCAGGTAGTGCGTATTTGGTGTCATGACGGGCAGGTAAAGTGCTGAACCCGTAGCCGTGTGCCCCAGGGACGTGAAGACGTGGGCACCCGTCTGTCCGAGGTGTTTTGCCTTTTGAAGACAGGGTAAGAGCACTGTGACTGAACCACCCTGCGCCACCCTGGTTACTACGGAGTCGGTTCACAGCCACGTGACTGTGTGGGCTGAGCAGTTAGGATCCCTGATTTAAAGCATATATTCAGTTCCTTTGTTCTTTTTTACTCAAATTACCCCACATTCCTAAGCATTCTCGTATCTAGAACCTTTTCTGTTTTAAGTTCTGGGAATTGAACCCAGGGCCTCTCACATGCCAGGCAAGCACTGTGCCACTGAGCTGCATCTCCAGCCCTCTTGAGCTTTTCAGGTCGTTTCATAGATATCATGCACTCGAGCATGCTGAGGGCAAGCTGGTCAAGAGTGAGTGTGATCGAGGCTGCCAAAGGGAATAGGGTTCAGAGCCTGGTAAGGAGCAGCCACACAGCAGCCAGGAATGGGCCTTCACTCTGTGTTTGTTCCCTAAATACAAGTCACACCCTCACTTGTCCCTCCCCTGCAGCATCAGCAGAACCTGACACCCAGCTCTTTGGCTGGGGTTCATAGTAAAATGATTGCCCTTGCTGAGGGTATTTGTTAAATACCATCATCTCTTCATTTTTCTTCTGTGACTACCTACCTGTTTGGCAATGTCCAGACCCAAGTAGGGTCATCGATGAGCTGCAGGAACCCATATGGATCTGCTTCTCTAGTGATCTTAGATGTGGGAAAGGAGATCTCAGGGTTTCTGCTCTCAGAAACCTGGTGCTAGGACTGTGGTTGCCATTTGGTCTGCCTGCAGAGCCATGCGCTGCCTCCTGGGTGGGGGTCTCAGCAAGGTTCCTGTGGGTGTGTGTGAGAGAGCGAGCAATGTTTTAATGTGTTCACGCAGCAGTCACAGACTTCGCTGTCTCAGCATTGTTAAATCCACATGCGTGTGGTTTTCCAGTCGTGGAACTTGCTCTTGCAAACGTGTGGATGCCCTTGGTTCCTGAGGGAGACAGAAAGTGCTGATTTTCAGGTTGGGAACTGATGTGTATTTCAGAAGGACTGACAGACTTAGGGTAGATGGTGTTGCCCACATGTCCTGAAAGATTCGATACATGAAATGCTTCTTTCAAAACGTCCTTGTATCATGACCTCAGCTGATAAGAAACTAACCTCGCGTCTGCCGCCCGAAGGCAGGTGTGAAGTTGCCCCCTTTTCAGGCCAGCCCCACCCCCACAGCCCCCATCTCATCCAGACGTGTTGTCTTTGTGTGCAGACAACGAGCCTGCTGAGGAAGTTGTCCACTCGAGCATCCTTCTGCATTCCAACCTCGCCAGCCTTGTCAGAGACCAGGTGATTCTGAAGGTGGACTCTGGAGACTCAGAAGTGGTCGACGGACTCATTTTCCAGCACATCACTCTGCTCATGTGCTCGGCTTATAGGAACCAGTTGCTCAACATTTTTGTCCGTCCTTCCTTAGTAGCTGTAGCCTTGCAGATGACACCTGGGTTCAGGAAAGGTAACTTTCAGGAATGTGACCTTGAACTTCAAGAAGAGGCCTGACCTTGCAGTTCCATGAAGGGAGTGGTAGTGCCCAGCAAGGCCGCACACCAGCAGACCCCTGGCCTCTGCCCTCAGAAGTTAGCTTGGCTTCTTAAACACATGGCTGTCTATTTTAGAGTCCTAGAATTGGAGGGCACAGTGGCAGGTACCTGTCCGTATTTCCAGCTGCTCAAGAGGCTGAGGTCCACCTGGGCAATATAGCAAGACCCCACCTCAAAAAAAGAAGAAAAAAAGAAAGACTTAGATTGGAAGGACCTAGAAATCACCTAACCTAATCCTCTCCTTTGTAAGAGCAGCGTCAGGCCAGGCCGAGCGCCTTGCATGACTGCTCAGAGGCTCTGTGCGAGCGAGCGCAGTGGCCTGTTTCCTGTCACAGCAGGTGGCAGGAGCCTCCAGCAGACACCTGCCCAGCAGGGTGCTGGTTACCCCAAGGAACAGGGACGTGAGTTGAGCCAGTTCCCATGGGCAGGAGCTTGTAGTCCAGCCAGAGTGTCTGCCCAGGTCTGCCTGAGGGTGCCTGGGGCGCCCCACCAGGCCTCCTTCTGTAGGCCTAGAGTCAGGGCTTCTTTGGTGATTTTTCTTTTTTTTCTTTTTTTTCTGGAACTTCACAGGGAAGAGTACTACAGGTGAAATGAAGATGCAGGATGTGAATGTGGAGGGGAACTAGGAAGTCAGTTCCTGTCCTGCCCTGGGCTCCTTGGCAGAGGGGAAAGTGGTGTCCCAGGCTTCTAAGGACTGTGGTGTCTTCTTGTTACCAGATGACTTATTAGAAGCTTGCTTGTAATTTAGATCCCATCATTAACATTATGCTAGACTAGTTTACTCTGCAGGTGAAGTTCTGGTTGATTCTGGCTCCCTGTAGGGGACTTAATTCTTGTCCTGTTTATGAATAAAAACGCACCTTTGAAGGACTGCATTTGGGGGTTTCACAGACTTCCTGGTACTCCCTGAAAGTTTAAAGTGTGGTGATCTTACGTAACACATTTATTTGCAGAGGATGTCTATAGCTGCTTCCGCTTCCTCCGCGACATGTTTTCAGATGAGTTCATCTTCCTTCCGGGAAGTGCACTGAGGGTGAGTTCACAACAGTCTCCTGTGTGAGTTCCAGAAGCAGCAAGCACATTCTCAGGCAGCACGGTGAGAACTCTGACCTCAGTTCAGCAGACCAGTGCAGGCTTGGTGTTGGGTGATGCTGAGCAACGAGTAGCTGGGGGTTCTCTGTTCAGAGGGTCCCTCCTGGAGCCACAGTGCCATTCCTGTGTGTGAGCTGCTCCCGTAGGCGTCTGTAAGTCAGCACAGGCTTTTCTGCTGACAGTGGGTCGGAATGTGTCTGGCAGGCGCCTCAGCCTGGAGAGGTGCAGTAGGTGGTCTTGCCTGGCAGTTTGGACTGCTGAGCCTGGTGGAGCTCCCAAGTTGGACTGCGGGTTGGCTTGGGTAGGCAGTTGAGGAATGGACAAAGGGGGTGTAGGCTTTAGTGTGCTGTGCTTAGAAGGATGGGCTTCATTTTAGTCTGTAGGACATGAGGGCAAAGATGCCAGAGAGCTTTGAGCATAAGCCATAACTTGAAGTGTCTTTAGGACTTTTGTACACACTTGCTGGACAGATTTAAGAAGTGGCTGTGCACAGAGAGAGGAAGTCCACGGGGCTGGGGTCGGGGCTTAGGGGTAGGGCACTTGCCTGGCATGTGTGGGGTGCTGGGTTTGATTGTCAGCACCACATATAAATAAATAAAATAAGGGTTCATTGACAACTAAAAAATATATTTAAAAAAGAAAGAAAGGAAGTCCATCACCCAGGGTTTTCTGTCTGCTGTGTCTGGGGTTCAGCATTTGAAGATGAGCAGAATGTTTCCTGTGCTGCTGTGGCGCATTCAGGTGGCCCTGGGAGGGCTGTGACTAGCTGGTGTCTGAGCTGAGGGCACATGCTGTGCGTGGAGATTGGCATGTGCCCATGAACCTGAATTCCCCGTATGTTCCGGCTTTCCCTTTTCCCTTCCAGGACTTCGAAGAAGGCTGTTACCTGCTCTGCAAGAATGAGACCATTCAGATGACTTTAAGGGACATCCTTGTTACAGAGAAAGGAAAAGCTGTGTTAGAATTTCTAGTGGGACTTTTTAAACCTTTTGTGGAATGTTATCAGGTATGTCAACTTGGTGAGTTCTTCTTTAGGACCCCATATCAAATCAAAAGACTTCCACACCACACTTATTTCTGCTGTGCTGGACCAGGATCTTCCCCAATGAATGATATCACCTCCCAGGTGCACAGAGGAGGCCTGGTCCATCACAGAACCAAGAGAAGGACAGCTTCGCGAGGCCTTGAGCACAGTCTTCCTGTAACCAGTTTTAGCCAAACAGTGTTGTCATGCTGTGCCTTGCATCTGTGTTCTCAGTGCGTTGCAAGGTTTTTGATTCATAATAAGCATGTAGTGAATGCAAGACCTGAAGGATACATAGAGCCAGTCACGTGGGTCACTCAATGCTGATGTTGGAAGGGAAAGAAAAAGTCCAAGTGCAAGTATCTGAGGATCTTGTCAGAGCTCTCAGTGGAGACAGGAGGTGGGTGGTACACCCAGCAGGAACCCTCAGGACTCAGGAGAGAGGGAGCAGGGAATGCAGACCACAGGGGCCACGCCCGTTTGAGAGAAGAGGCCTCGGCTGGGCCTCTTGTGTGTGCACTGCCTGCAGGCACCAGACCTGCTTTGGGCACAGGGGTGCTTTGTGGCACTTGGGATGACACTGCCAGCCTTCTTGCACAAAGCCTCACACTTGGTACTTGATCAGTGTTGCTTCTACCCCTAATCTCCTTTCTACAGTGGAAATCATCCAGTGTTTTACAACTTAGCACTTCATTGGGTGTATTTATTGAAAAAGATAAAGTTATAAACCTCTGGCTCCTCTCTTCCCAGTAGCAGGAAATACAAAGCTGGTAATGGTTAACTTGAGCCCATTAAAATGGCAGAGTAATGTGAATAAATGTCATTACTGTTTCACACCATCGTGTTCTAATTGTGAAAATGAACAGAAGCTTAGAGGAGATGCCCTGAAGACCCTCCCACATTTCTCAGCCACACCTTCCCAGGTGTGTTCTGCTCCATCGTGATGTGCCATTCTTTAGAAAGTCGTCTCTGGGGTCTGTGGGTGTGGCTCAGTGGCAGAGCACTTGCTTCATGTGTGTGAGGCACTGGGTTCGATTCTCAGCACCACATATAAATGAATAAAATAAAGGTCCATCAACAACTAAAAAAAATGTTTAAAAAAAAGTCGTTTGTGGTTCTCTTGTGCTTGGACGCCCTTTTTCTCTGTGGTCCTAATTGTCCCTATTAACATCAGATAATTTGTAAGTACCTCTTATATGAAGAAGAAGAGCGCTTTACTGAGAAGCAGTACTTGGCTGCAGTGAGGAAGTTCACAGTTCAGCTTCTCGATCAAGGTCAGTCACTCTTGCAGGGAGGGGGCTTTTATTACTGAGCAAGGGGTCCACCAGCTCTTCCTCCTTCACCAGGTGCCTCTCAGTGTTATGATGTGTTATCTTCCGATGTGCAGAAAAACGCCTTAGCAGCTTTTGTGAGACTCGGTGTGGTAGAGAAGAAGAAGATGTAAGTACTGTGCACAGTCCCAAGGGTGCTAAAGGGGCAAGGGCCACAAGTGTCACTGGGCAAGCATCCAGGTGCAGGAGGGTGCCCTCTGGTGTTAGAATGCTCTTCACTTACCCACTCCTCACAAGTGGAGTCGGTATCGTTCCCCGGGACATCGAGTGGTTATGAATAAAAATGCCATTGGAGCCAAGGAGGGAGGTGGGGTAGGCCAGTCTGCACTTCGACCAGACACTGACATTTAGAGGTCAGTCGCAAGGAAGGGCGTTAAAGAGTTGGGATGGGGTGTGGATGGATGGATGGGTGGGGACAGATGGACATTCACCTGTGGAATGAGAGGAGCAGTGCTAAAGCTCAGACTGGTGGGCATGTGTCTGGTCATGTGTCTGGTGTGATCAGAAGGAAGCGTGCAGCCAGGAGGGAGGACGGGCCAGTGGCCTTCCCGCCACTTGCACTGGCCTGGAGGAGCCCTGTTTGGAGGCCGTCACCCTGATGTATGCAGTGACAAAGCTTGTTCCTTTCTTTAGAAACAATGAAAACATATTTCGTGTGAATGAGAGTGCCACCACCAAATTACAGGAAATGCTCAGTGAGTACAGTTTAATAAACATCGAGTTCTTCCACATTGTTTCATAGTATTGTTGTCCCTGGCTGGAGCTGGGACCCAGGATCTCCACGTGCTGGGAGGGGTTTTACCCCTGGGCCATATCCCAGCCCAGTGCCTGGGCCATATCCCAGCCCAGTGCCTTTTAAAATAAGAAAGTGTGCTGTGGACCTCAGGCAAGGTGACACATGCCTGTAATTGGGAGGCTGAGGCAGGAGAGTTGCACGTTTGTGACCAGCCTCTGCAAGTTAGCAAGATTTTGTCCCACAGTAAAATTTTAGGAAGGAATGGGACATAGCTCAGTGTGGAGCACTTGCCTGGTGTGTCAGGCCCTGGATTCCATTCCCAGTACCGCAAAAGAGAGAAAAAGACATAGTGCAGCCCAGAAAATGTGGGCCATTTGTTTTTGTATCAGTAAGAGTTGAGAGAATAGAATGTGAACAGAGAACTGGTCAGAGAAGGTCGAGAACCGTTCTTGTAGGGACAGGGGATAATATTGGGGGGTGGGGCAGCTGGACTGAGGCTCGTGGCAGAGCACCTGTCCAGCATGTGTGAGGCACTGGGTTCGAGCCTCAGCACCACATGAAAATGAAACAAAGGCATGTTATCCATCTGCAACTACAAAATTTTATTTTTTAAAAGGAGGGGATTAACATTTAAGGAAATAATGATCTGTTGATTATGTTGAATAAGCACTGTGTCACTGAGTGGCTGTTCTTACAAGTAGCAGTTTTGTACCTAAGCCTAGCTCAGCACAGTAGTCAGAGCTGTACTGAAGGCCCGGGTGGCATCTGCCTAGGCCAGGAACACCAGGGTCGGGTGTGTGGAGGAAGGAGAGGTGAAGGGGCTGTAGAGGCCTCTCGGAGGACAGCGACAAGTGCCAGCCCTCTTCAGTTCACAGAATAAGTCACCTTGAAACTCAGTTTCCAATGTGGTCAGAAGGGGCATAGAGCCAAAGCAGTGCTAAGCACCTCATCTGGGAGGGTGACGGTCAGTTTGTTAATGGTGGGAGCAGCTGCGAGGTGAGTGAGAACATAGGAGGATGTGCCGAACTTCAGGTCCGGGAGCACTGCAGTGGCCCTGCAGCACTGGCCATGCCTCCGCAGAGGGCCCGGCATCCCCACAGTGCTGTCGGCCTGCACGGCTCTGCAGCGTGGCGTCTCTCAGGCAGTAGCTTCAGAAGCAGTAGGAGGATGGACAAGGTCCGCATCGTTTCATGAGCTCTCTGTTTGTGTTAGGTTGTAAGACACCACTAGGAAAACCAACGGCTGCGAGACTTTAATAATCACCAGACAGTTATGGGGAATTTGGCCACATGGTTACTGTCAGAAAGGAAGACATGCCTCATGCTCCACAAGACTTCAGGACCGTGGACTCCGTGGAGAGGAAGAAATGATCAGTGTAAGCAGTCAGTGTAATCTTCCCCGCCACACGGTTAACAGGCATTTGTATCCAGCTCTGTGTGTGTGTTTAAAATAAAACAGTCTTTTGAAAACATGTTTGGGAAAGTAAAGCTCAGCTCCGGTTTCACAAACACTTCTCAGTTCCCACGGCTCTGTTCTACGATGCCTCCTGAGTTGGAGTACCACATCGACACCAAAGGCTCTGGCTATGGGGAAGAATCGTGAGGAAGGTGTGCGAGCAGGGCATCCTTAGTCCAGAAATCTGAAGCTTCGTGAGCACCAACATAACAGGGGAAAATTCCACACTGACCTCGTGTGAGGAGTTGGAGCCAAAACACAGGCAACACTAAAAACATGGTGAAATCGCCCGGGCAGAGTGTCAGGTACACATAAAACATAAAGGCAGTTCATGTTGAGCTTTAGGTCAGTCGCATGATGTCTCATTATGGGCCTCCCACATCCAAAACACCTCTGGTTCCAAGCACTGTAGTTAAGGGGTAAGCCTATGTCTTACCTCCTTGCTTTGGTTCAAGTTGCCTCAACAAGTACAGCATTGATAGAGGTAGGGAATCGATTGGCTAGCTTACTTGAGCCTTCGCTACCCAGAGCCTCACTGAACAGCATGAGCTAGTGAACAGTGCATGCAGCTAACAGGCTCTGTGTGCTGAGGCTCGAAGTCACAGCTGGACCCTGGCAGCTAGCTGCTCTGGGGGCGGCTAGACCAGGCGTTGAGCAGGAGTAACTCACGGTGGTGGGCTTGGAGCGACAAAGGGAGGGTGGAGGGGGTGTGCAGAGAGCACAGTGATTGGATGGTCCAAGGGTAGGTTCTGGAGGACCTGAAAGATCAGGTGGCAGTCAGGTGGCAGGAACCAGATCCAGATAGTGAAATTAAGGAGAAAGGTGGGTGTGCTTTGTGAGCTCAGGCTGCCAGGACAGGGTGCCACGGACTGGGTGGCCTCCGCACAGACATTTCTTGCAGTTCTGCAGGCTGAAGTGCAAGGTCAAGGTGCCAGCAGTGCAGGTCCATTCTGAGACCTTCAGCTTAGAGCAGTGGCCATCTCCCTGTGTTTGAATGACCTCTTCTAATTAGTTTGTTAATGCCGCCATGAGGGCCCCAGCCTCCTGACCACATCTGACCTTAACTGCCTCCCAGTATAGGCACCTTGGTGTGAGCTTCAACATGCAAAGTGGGGGGTATGATTCGGCCAATAGCATCAGGTCAACTCAGAGACATTGGATTGGATCCAAGTGCTGGGGAAAACCCCTGGGAAACTCAGAACGTGTCAGTGCTCCCCTGTCCAAGTCCCCCTCGTGTCTGTGTTCCCAACGACAAGGCTGCGTCTGCGTGCTCAGACTGGAGAGCCCTTTGCCAAGCCAGGTACTGGTAACTGAGCAGACCCTTTGTGCAGAGGCAGCAAAGAACAGAGCCAGCTGAGCAGTGCCTGGCTGATGACCTCTTGGTGTACCGCTAGGTGGCACTAAGCTGCCGCCTCCAGGGAGCGCAGGGCGTCCAGGGCTGTATAAGCCTGGGACTCTGGCTAGTGCCTGCGGTGAGATGTGCAGCAGAAGTCGTCTCCAGACACCACGTTTTATCACTACCTTTCTTTTTCATGACACTTGCTGTACAGGTGCGTGTTGAAGACTAAGATCCTCTGCTTACTTTTAGAACACATCGTGACACAAGTCTGGTTTGGATGAAGCCTTGAGGGTGGGTGCGAGTAGCTAGATCTGTCTCCTGGTGAGCTTTGGCATTAGAGCCAGGCAAGCAGCCACATGGCAGGGGTCAGGGTTTGCAGTGGAGACAGGAGCTTGAGCTCCAGGGGTCGGTCCCCAGGGCTCACCGCCTGTCTTCGGCCAGCACAAGACCCTCCAAGTAAAACCTCTCCCAAGGACTCGCAGCTTCCAGCACCCGCACGCATGCCTGCACACACCCACAGCCAGCTCTGGAGCTGACCCTAAGCCCCTCCCTGGCTGCACATTCTGGAGCTGCCACTGCTTTGAAGTAAGTTCAAAGAAGGGCCCAAAGCACCTGGCTTTCCAAGGTCATCTTCCATTCATACACAGAAGGATGTAGTCACTAAGAAAGCAGCTTCTAGGGTTGGACAGATTCAAAACCCAGATCTGGCATGGACAGAAGCCCAGCCTATGATGTCACATTGACAACAGCCCAACTTGAGAGCTCACTGAGGGCACCCAAGCTGCCGACCCCTTAGCAGCACACTCCTGGCCCTGTCGGTGTGTCCCCTTGAGACTGGGGCTGCCAAGCTGTGAACACCAGCATACTGAGAGGGCACCACTGCACAGCCCAGCCCAGAAAAGATGGAAGGTCAAAGGCGGTACCACCCAAAGTAAATGGGGACCATCCAAAGATGGACACTGTGTGTCCTAGCCTTGTGTGGTCTGTGCGGTCTACTTAAACTCTCATGGTGGTGTGTGCCTGTAATCCCACCTATCCAGGCAACTAGGGCAGGAGGACCACAAGTTCCAGGCCAGCCTCAGCAAAAGGGCTGGGTATGCAGCTCAGTGATACAGTGTCCCTGGGTTCAATCCCTAGTATAAAGCAAAAAACAAACCTTGATGTCAGGTTTCCATTTTCACACAAATAATTAGTAAGTTGTCACAATGTTGACAATGTTCTTTTCCCCCCTGATTTGAGATGCCACCTGAGTACTAAGTCCAGGTAAGAAGCAGCTGATGGCAACTCACCCACTCCGTTAGCTTCTTGGTACCGTGACAAAGGCCTGGGATAACGTATGAGGAGGAGAGGTTTATTTAGGCTCAGGTCTCAGCAGCTTCTGTCCACGTTGCTCGACTCCACTGCTCTGCCCGTGGTGGCACAGTACACCATGGGGGTGTGTGTGGCGAGGAAGCTGCTCGCCTCGTGGGGCAGGAAGCAGAGAGGAGGGACTGAGGTTCCAACGTTCCTTCAAGGGCATGTCCCCAGTAGCTTCCCTTCCTCCCAGAGGCTCCACCAGCCAGTAGCACCGCAGGCTGGGGACCAAGCGTCACCACAGGGCCTTTGGGGATGCTTAAGAGCCAAACCCTAACACTAGTCAGCTGCTCCTCTCCTTCCAGAGACTGGAGACCAATGATAAAAGGTGTGTGTCCGAGAGCCACTGAAGACCAGTGTCAGAACACCTGTGCTGGGGGCCACGCACCTGTGAAAGTTCTGCTGTGGACCAGAGCCAGGCTGGACTGAAGCCAGGGCAGAGCACTCCGCCCACTTCAGCACAGCACAGACGGCGCGACAGAGGCTTCTCAAGAACGCAGTCAGTGCTCAGGAAACAATGATTCTGACTCGAGAACAACTTTAGAAACTAGAAGACAACGGAGTCAAGCTGTTCAAATCCTTAAGGAAATCATCTCCAACCTAGAATTCTACACCCAGCGAAAGTATGAGACAACCATAAGAGTAGAAAAGTATTTTTAAACATTCAAGGTCTAAAATATTGATTTTTTCCCCACATCTGGAAGATGACCTCACTAAAATGGTAAACCAGTGGAAAGAGATGGTTCCCAAAGGGGGAGCCTTACCAGAAAAATCAGAGAACTGATCAAATAACGGGAAAGGAGAAGTCCAGTCTGAGCTGAGCAGCAGACCGGGGCTGGCAGCCCCACGGGCCTCTAGGAATATGTGTTTGGACCTGTTCACGTGTCTGCCGGTTAGGTAACTTAGGAAAAAAAGATCGAAGCTGAAGGTGACCTTAAAATTACTTTCTGCTCCACACTGAATGATTCCATTCCCTGTGGGAAGGAGCTGCGCTTTCTGCCATGGCCCAGCTTCCCGTGGAAGGAGGCAGGTGTCCGAGGAGACCCTGGAGTGCAGCAGGGCATCACGCTGCTGGGTGCAACGGGCTGTTCCAAAGTAACTGAAAATGCAGGCTGTGGTTTCCATTCACTGTGGTGGAAGACCAGACCATCACGGGAAACCAACAAGACCCTCCAGTAGGTACGGCTGTAGTGCTGATGTGAGACTGTGTCCTACAAATACGGAGCTGTGGCTGTGCGGGGTGGCACAACCCGTAATCCCCACCGCTCAGGAGCTGAGGCAGGAGCACTGTGAGTTCAAAGCCAGCCAACAACTCAGCCTAAGCAACTCAGTGAGACCCTGTCTCTAAATAAAATACAAAAAGGGGCTGGGGTGTGGCTCAGTGGTTAAGCGCCCCAGATTCACCCCAGTACCTCCCCCGTGAAAAAAGTACTAAAATGTAGCCAGGCATGGTGGTACATGCCTGTGATCCCAGGAGCTGAGGCAGGAGGCTGGCAACCTTAAGACCAACCTGGGCAACCTGGCAAGACCCTGTCTCAAAAGTTAAAAGGGCTGGGAGGTAGCTCAGTGCTCAAGCGGCTCTGGGTTTGATCCCCAGTACCAAAAAACACAAGTGAATTGTTAGGTGAATGAAAGCAACATGCTGAGTTGCACATATTGTGTGACCCAGTCTCAGGGAAACTCTCACCGAGGGTCACCTCCTGGTGGGGGTTTCTGGAGGCCCCGGCAGGGTGCAGGCCGGGTCCTGTGTCCCTGCACCTGGATCAAAGCCTCCTCAGTGGGCACCTGCTTCTTGGCACAGCGGTCTGGTCCCGTGGGCAGTCTCCTTGCCAAGGGCATCACTCCGGCCCCACCTTCCTTTTCCTTTGCACGTCCACCTCCCCTTCCTTCTCCAAGGGCCAGCAGGAATGGGGGACCCAGAGGAGGTTCCACTCAGAATGACGCTGCCCCCTCTGTGTGGCACTCGCCCACAGTGGCTGAGCATCTTATTATTCTGTTTTATTTGACCTTTTCCAATCTTGAGGTCCCTGAAGACACAGCAAGCAGCACTTTGGGTCTCTCCACCCTCACACCAGTCAGCACCAGTGTCCTCACTGCCTGCACACTACTGATTTATTTTTTCTGGTAGTGGGAATTGGACCCAGGAGCCCTGTACCATTGAGCTACATCCTGAGCCCTTTTCATTTGAGGCAGTTGCTGAGGCTGTCGTGAACTTGCCATCCTCCTGTCTCAGCTCCCCAAGTTGCTGGGATCACAAGCATGTGCCAGCGCATCTGGCTTGCATTTTACTTAAAGTTAGAACTTATAATGTAGTTTCTAGGTCCTGTAGCCTATGTTATACTCTCCTCATTTAGGAATGTGCAGACAGCAGGTAACTGTTCAGAGTAAATTCACATTCTGTACATCTGAAACTTCCAACTCAAGGGAATCCTGAAACGTTTAGATCCAATTTATTCACAACTCTGACAGCAGAATGTTTATTTAAATTAGCTAAGAGCTTTCAGTCTGCCCCACGTAAATAAAACAAAATAACAACAAAGAATAGTAAAAAGAACATATTAAGTCCCAATTAAAGAAAAATACATATAACATTGTATCATCAATTTTATCCAGTGTAGGAACATTTTTAAGCTTTATTTTATAAAACATTTAAGATTTTCTAATATCACAGCATATCAAAAGCAAAATGCACATACTGATTTTATACTACATGTGTAAGTCCCAAATTTCCAATCCTGGGTAAGATGCCAAGCTGAAGACACATCTACTGATAATTAAACTATAGGTAGTATTTTGTACAAAAATAAGTGTTTTTAACACCTACATGAAAAGAGGCTTTAATCAAGAGACTTAATTCCAAGGGTGTCTTTTTCCCAACATTAATAATTCAATCAATCTGTGATCCCACACGCAGCGACAGGTGTGCTCAAAGCACAGAGAAGGCAGTCCAGAGTGGAGGATCTCACGTCTGCCATGTGTCCAACAATCTCAGAGGCGTCCAGGTTTTAGAACTTTTTTTAAAATCTAATGAAACCAGAGGACAGGGGCACTCTGGCCGCACTTTGAAGAATACAACCTGCACTGTTCTGTCTGGGCAGAGTGCACTCCCACGCCGCTGGCTCCAGCCCACCTCCCACACTGGCTGATCCACAGAAGCAGCCTTCCTCCAGCTAAACACTGGTTAAGGAGCCACAGATTTTACGCAAGAAAATTCTGTCCTTCCAGCTTCACAACGCAGAGTTCTATGAGGAGGCCACCATTTACGTGTGAGCTCGCACACACTTCACACTGAAGACAGATTCCCACTTCAGAAGTATTTCACGGACCCAGCCTCACACTTGTACACGGTACGTTTTGTACATGTCAGAAACTAAACGACACAGAATAATGACAATCACAAAATTGCATAAAATTCTCAAATTTCCAGTGATCTTAAAAAAAGACATTATAACTGTCTATTCAGCGGATATATCCGATTTTGGTTACATAGAAAATTCCAAGTTATATGAAAAAACACTAATGTGAGACACTGTGTGACCGTGACACTTTCAGCCTGTTAAATATGGATAGCTAAAAAGAAAGCCGTGCTATTCTGGCCCCCGAGCCATGAGGACAAGCTCTGAGCCACTATTCAGATCATGTTTAGGCTTTATAATCTTCAGCCTCAATACCACCATTATCCAGATAAAAGAATGACCTTTGGAAGTCATGGGCATGAGAAACATCACTCAGGGACAAAAATCACAATTAGAAGCTGAGGACAAAATGAACCTCAGCCAACACAATTTCTCTGAAATAGGAAGAATGTTGTATGACCAGAACTCCACAGAAGCCTTTCTTTAGTTTGTTTTACTAAACAATCTGAAGTAATCATTACAATCTGAGGTCCTTCAGCTGGGTGTGGTGGTGTACACCTGTAATCCCAGTGTCTTGGGAGGCTGAGGCAGGGTCCCAAGATCAAGGCCAGCCTCAGCAACTTAGTGAGGCCCTATCTAAAAATAAAATGGGCTGGGGAGGTAGCTCAGTGGTTAAGTGCCTCTGGGTTATAAAGGTAGAGAGGAGGGCAGGGGGTGAATCTCAGGGCCTTTGAAAAACAAAAGCCAGAAAAATAAAAAACAGAACAGAATATGCAGCACAAATCACTCTGAGAGTTACACAGGGTCTCTTCTTCCTGAGCTTTGGGCATATCAAAAACCAGAATCAAAAACAAATCTGTTTAGTCTTTTTTTTCTCCTGGTATGGGGATTGAATCCAGGCGTACTTCACCACTGACCCACATGCCCAGCCCTGTTATTTTTTTAAGATAGGTCTCACAAAGTTGCCCAGGCTTGCCTTGCTCTTGGAACCCTCCTGTTCCAGCCTCCCAAGTCACTGGGATTCGAGGCATCTGCCACCGCACTGTGCTAAATAAATATCTCAGCAGAAATTTGCCTGAAGTCTCGGCCACTCTCTAAGCTGCACTGAAGAAGTCTCAAGGCACTGACTGCCGCCAGCTCCTCAGTGTGCTGGGTTTTTAACGAGTACTTTATTTAATACGACAAAGACAAAAGCTTCAGCTGGAAATTCACACAATTCAAAATGTGTTAGAAAAAAACTTTTATCACAGTCTTTCAGATTTCCAAGTAAATGCTCCCAAACAAAATATCACGAAGCTGCTCATCAGCAACTCCAAATAATCAGCTGTTCACATGGCAAACTTGGGAACGCCCAGATGATTTCTATGAAGCTGCTCTGGTGCCCTGGAAGGATGGAAGCATCTGACATCCACACAC
Organism: Glaucomys volans; assembly: GCA_020662805.1. NCBI lineage: Eukaryota > Metazoa > Chordata > Mammalia > Rodentia > Sciuridae > Glaucomys > Glaucomys volans. The sequence goes on along the minus strand of JAJEJO010052092.1, from coordinate 76,277 downwards.
AAGCTAGTTCCAACAAAGAAGTCTTGTGACTAAAATTCACTCTGAAACCCAGCTTCCAACTCCTCTCTTTCCCCTGAACTGTTCATTACAGCTTAAAGAGAGAAAGTGCAGAGGCAGGGTTCTCATGTGGCACTGTACCTTTAAGAAACCTGACATATTGGTGAACTGGGACCCCCCACACGGTCCTTAACCTGTCTCTGTAGACACCATTTCTCCACGCTGCCTGCGTACACTGCGTTTGATTCAAAGATGAGCTGAAGTCTACAGTAACATACATAATTTAAAAGGAAACCATGGTATATGTTTTAATAATTCTAGTGTTTTCGTCACTTGGGCTTCAATGAGTACTTTTTTCTTTCTTCTTTTGATTCAGCCTAAGAGGTACCTTTCATTTTCACACTGAGGTTACAGGAACATGTTCACGTGACTTAACATAAACGGCACCGAAGCCACGTGAGCATCACGAAGCAGAACCAGCCTCAGACCACAGAGGTGGTGCTCTCCGGGTTCACGCGGACCAGCCTGGCCGCGTTCCTCAGGTCCTGCAGCTGCTTGGCGGGCTTGCCCACACCTTCCTCGAACCTCCTCTCCACCACCGGGAGCACCGTCTCATACAGGAAGGATGCGTTCTGCCTGATGAACGCCTTCTTCTCGGGGTCCTGCTCGCACCGCAGACTGTAGTCCACGTGCTGCACGGCCACCAGGATGACCTCCACCAGGCTCTCCAGGAGGACCATGTGCAGCTCAGGGAAGTACAGCTTCAGCGCCTCCTCCAGGAAGCCCATGGTCTGCTTCGTGAAGGCCACCACGGTGTAGCTCAGGTTCACCCAGCAGTCGTCGCCGGTGTACTGCTCGAAGTCGCTGACCCCACAACTCCGCATCTCCTCCCTAAGCTTCCCCAGGGCCTCGGGAGTCATCAGGTTCATCCTCCTCCACATCTCCTCAGAGTTACGATGCTTGGTGGCTTCGATGATGATCTCCTTGTAGCTGTGTAAGGCCCCCTGGATGTCTCTCACTAGCAGGGCATGGATGATGAAGGTGAGGTCCAGCCCGATGTCCCCCAGCTGCTGGCAGTGCTCCTTGGCCACCTTCACACACTCAGCGGCTGTGGACAGGCTCTCCTTGCTGTCAAACACCTGCTTACTGAAAGCATCCACGAACATGCCCATGGCGGACCTTGCCCAGACCACAAAGGCAGAGTAGCAGCCACTGTCGGTTCCTGCGAAGTCTGTCTCGAACTCCTTGGCCGTCTCGAGAAGGCTGGTGAAGAAGACATGGCACAGCTTGTGAATGTAGAGCAGAGTGGCTCCTTCGATGCGGAGCTGGCGTATGGCAGTGTGCACGGCTGCGGCCCTGTTCCGCAGAAATAGCTCGCAAGCTTTGGTGCACTGGCCAAGGCGGATCAGCTGAGAAACTGCCCTGCGAGTGGCCTTGGGGCCACCTCTCAGCGAGCGGTCTGGTGAAAGCTCAAATACCAGCACCTCGGTGAGCTGTCTCACACGCTCATCCACCTTGGCCCTGAGTTCTTTCACAGGAGGTGGGCTGGGCTTGTCTTCCAGATAGTGGTTCAGTTTGTCCAACAGGTCCACAGCGCCCTCGAAGTCCCTCTGGGCAATACAGACATCCAGGTCTTCAGGCAACTCCTGGATCCACTCCATCGAGAGGTCCACCTTCTCCTCCTCTACCTCAGGAAGCGCTGGTTCATCCTCGTCATCCTCCTCGAACGGGTTGCTGGCCTTGGAAGTCACCTGTGGCGGCCCTCTTGGCGCCGCTGCCTCCTCCTGCTCTCGTCGTCTCTTCTCGCTGAGGGCCCTTTTGGTTTCCTCCAGCACTTCCAGCCACTCCCGTTTGATCTTGGCATTTTCTGCCTGAAAGATGCGGCTCTCGGGGAACATGAGCAGCTTGAACATGTCCTTCATGGGAGGGTTGTCCTTGACGTTGACCACGGCCAGGCCGTCCAGCGGGTACAGCGCGTTGTAGCGGTACATGCCGCGCCGCTGTGGCAGCCAGGTGGCCACCAGCAGACAGTCGTTCATGAGGAAGCCGTGCACGCGTTGCAGCTGGGCCATGTGGTCCGCCTCGTACTCCACCAGGTCCCCGTTGTACACCAGGTACTGCCCCGCCTCCAGCAGGTGCCTGCAGCCCTCCACCTTCTCCAGCAGCGTGGTGAGCGTGCGCTGCTTGCCCTCCTCGCCCGCGACTTCGCGCGAGGCGCCCGTGGGCCCCGACAGGAAGCCGGCCTGGCCGCGCCCGCGGTCCCGGGCCCCCGCTCCCGCTGGGTCCTCGGCAGCGGCGGCGCCCGCGGCGGCGGCGGGCAGCAGCGCGAGCGGGATGCTCTCCAGGCTGCTCTTCTGCTCCGTCAGCAGGTGGCTAAGCTGGTACATCTCGCTCTCCAGGTAGGAGATCTCGCGCGCCGTCTCGATGAACTGCCGGTAGTTCTGGTAGACGTTGCGCTTCAGGTTCTGCGCCGTCTCCTCAGCCAGCGCCTGGACGCGCTGCCGGTGCTCCTGCAAGTCGCGGTCGCCGTCTGACTGCTGCGACAGCTGCTTCACGTACAGCCGCGCCTCGAAGCCCCCCGACTCCAGCTGCCGTCGCAGGCGGCTGGCCCCGCTGTCCGACATGGTCGTTGCCCTCCCGCGCCGGCCGCCCGCAGTCTCCCCGACTGGCCGCCCCCGACCCCACCCGAGCCGGACCAAGCCTTGCAGCCGAGGGAGGCGGCGACCAGAAGGCGCCTGCGCCGAGTCGAGCGTTCCGCATTGCGCCTGCGCAGGGGCGGAGCGTTGCACACCGCGCCTGCGCCGGCCGAGCGCCGACAGCGCGCCTGCGCGAGCGAGCCACTGCGGAAGTGAGACGCAGCCGAGAACAGTTCTGGGGCTGGGCGTGGCGGGGGGCGTGTGGTCCCCGGCGCGGCGTAAGGCGGTACCCCGCCTCTCGAAGCCTTCCTGGGGCCTAGCCCGGGGATCCCAAGCGTGCATGCGCCGGGCGGCGTGCGGACTGCGGTCGCCAAACCCCGCGTCTTGGCCCCGGCGTCCGGGCGGGCCCGCGCTCGTGCCGCGGTCCGCCTTGAGCTCTCGCGAGACCGGCGCGCGCGCGTCCGAGCCGGCTTCGTCGAGCGGGTGGCGTCCTGGCAGCGAGCAGCGCGATGGACGAGGACCTGGTGGTGGCGCTGCGGCTGCAGGAGGAGTGGGACGCGCGGGCCGCGCAGCGCGCAGCGGCGCGGGAGCCTCTGTCGCTGGTGGACGCGTCCTGGGAGCTGGTGGACCCCACGCCAGACCTGCAGGCCCTGTTCGTGCAGTTCAACGACCAGTTCTTCTGGGGCCGGCTGGAGGCCGTGGAGGTCAAGTGGAGCGTGCGCATGACGCTGTGAGTGCCCGCGCCGCCGCGAACGGCGCTCGGGGCTGTCGTTGACGCCCGGCCGCGCGGGGGAGGCCAGGGTCGGGCTGCCCAGACCCCAGGGGAACTCGGGGCCTTCGGGATGGACGCTCGACCCCAGGAACCTTGGCCCCCTGCTTGGCGCGCGGGTCCCAGGGACCTTCCGGATAGACGCCCCGACCCCAGGTCTGCCCCCCACCCCGAGGCGCGCGGGTCCCAGGGCCTTCGGAATGGACGCCTCGACCCCTGGTCTGCCCCCCTCACCCCAGCCCAGGCGCGGGACCTAGGGGCCTTCGGAATGGACGCCCTGATCCCAGCACAACCCACCTTACTCCCAGGGCGCACAGGTGCCATGGATCCTCGGGATGGACGCCCCGCCCCCAGGACCCCTCCCCCACCGCCTTCTCCCCACTTCGAGCATTGCTGTGGGTTAAGGTGAGGGCAGCCACCGCTGCCCACTGACTGACCGTGGGTCAAGGATCAGCTCCTCAGAGGGTGCACAATCAAGAAAGCCCTCTGCAGTAGGGTTCTTAGTGAAGTGCCCGAGAATGGGTAAGGATTTGCCTTTTCAGCTCTTCCCCTTTCTTTTGCGTGTTTGGTAAATGTAATGTGTTGTGGTTGCCTTCCAGGTGTGCTGGAATTTGCAGCTATGAAGGGAGGGGTGGAATGTGCTCCATCCGTCTCAGTGAACCCCTTTTAAAGCTGAGACCAAGAAAGGATCTTGTGGAGGTATTCTTTACATAAACTGATTCTCAGTTCCTTCATTTACAGTATCTACCATTGATTTAGTCTGCTGTGTAAAAAGTACTTTTTGCTCAGTGTAAACTCAAATTTGGGGGCAAATAATGAATATGAAACATTTTTATAGTGCTTTACAGTTAATTAAGGTTGTCAGGTGTATTATCCCATTGATCTTTAGAACAGCCCAGTGTATGTTCAATGTATGTTATCTTCATTTTTACACATAAGAAAATTAGTGTTCGGAGAGGTTGAATTATATGTTTAGAAGCTGAAGAAAACAGATCCAGTTCTTTTGGTTGAGACGGATTTTGGTTGTCCTGTTTGACCATCATGCTGCTGTCCTCTACTGATACCTAGCTGAGCTGACAGCACTGTTGGCCTGGGGGCACATTCATCTGTGAATTTGTGGTCACTGGCACAATGGACCAGAAACAACTTCCAGTTTACTGTAGGTTGGATTTAGTAGATGCCTGAAATTTCCCAGGATGCACATAGTGTGATTTGTCCTCCCCCAGTTTTCTCTTGAAAAATCTGCACAAAATAGCACAGGGGTGCTAGAGGTTGTCTGCATGGGATGGGAAATAGATGAAAACATCTTTGGACATGGGGATGGAATTTTTAAGGACAATAAAAGATACAGGTTTCACAACAATGACTACTTAATTTAATACTACTGAACTGTACACATAAAAGTGGTTAAGATGGTAAATTTTACATTTTTTATACCACAGTTTAAAGAAATTTAAAGTGCTACTAAATATTAAATGGTACAATATAAATATTTGGTTAATGAAAAGTCATGAGGAACCAAGCCCACCTGACATGAAAAGTGGCCCTAAATGCTTTGTCAGTGGTTATGCTGAGTGGAGTGGACTCTGCTCCCATACACTGAGTAGTAGAGTAGAAGTGACATGCTCACAGGAAGGACATGCGCATGTTAAATTTGGTGGGAAGGAGAAGCTTGTCATCCGAGAACGGTTAGTCCTATAAAGCTGCCATGGCTAGCCAGGCATGCTGGTGCATGCTTATAATCCCAGCAGCTCAGGAGGCTGAGGAAGGAGAATCTCAAGTTCAAGGCCAGCCTCAGAACTTAGTGAGACCCTGTCTCAAAATAAAAAAATAGGGCTAGAGATGTAACTCTGTGGTTGAGTGCCCCTGGGTTCAACCCTGGTACCAAAAAGGAAAAAGCTACCATGACTACATTAGACTAAAGATTTAAAGGAAGTAAACTTTAATAGGAAAAAATGTGACATTTTATAACAAAATAACATTAGATAAAAATACATAATGGTTTTAAAAGTAATAACATAACTTTGAAGTATGTGGGGCATAAATTGGCAGAAGCTAAATAAAGTATTCATAGTTGCAGATGTTAGCAAGCCATCTTAGTGACTCGATGAAGCAGAAAAAGTGCACCTGAATGAGAAAAGAATTGAACATGATTAACCAGATCACCCCCCAGGGAGCCCTCGTGGACGAGTCACTGCTCAGCGATGCTGTAAGCAGTGGATGGGGGGAGCGGAAGTGTATGGTAGTGGCACAAGTGAGCATTGCTGTTGGCAGAGTCATCATGTCAGATCAGGCAAGGGCAGGAGGGAGACTGAGGCTGGTCTGTGGTCAGTGTGCTTAACTATAACAAACGGGAGGTCAAGGCAAGGCTCTCAGATATGATGCCTGACACTCCCACCACCCATTCTGTTGAACACCTTCTGTGGGCCACATTTGATGAGCTCCACTGTAGCCTTTGCCACAGCCCTGCAAAATTAGCCCCTCACCCACTCTTGGGGACAAGGAGCAGGTTGCACCCTGGCCCAGCTCTCATGCATAGCAAAAGACAAAGCCTTGCCTTAGGCCCGTTTCCCTGACTCAGAAACTGTGCCCCTGGTGCGTTTAGCCTCCTCACTGCCGCCCCGTAGCTACTGCTCCTGCCAGCTGAGCCCTAAAGGACCAGCTGAACTTTTGGTGAGGAGCTTACTCTTGGCAGGAGGAATGGGAATGATGCGAACCTAGGCAGGGCAGGAAATGTATGGCAGGTTCCGGACCCGGAGTAGTGGCTTTTAACCAGATTGGGCAGTAACAGAAACAGGTGTGCTGTCCAGAGCTTGAGCCTGGTGTCAACCTAAAAATAAAGATGTTCAGAAGTGTCATATGTGTCACCTCAAGATGCTTCATTAAATTGGACATCTTGAAATTTGTTTCTCTTTTGTGAGAGTGGGTGTTTATCATTATTTTAGAATATTGAGAAACTTTTGAAATGTAATGTGGCCTTTCTTGAATTTGAATCTTCTGAATAGAGTGGCATTTACTTGAAAAGTACAGTTCTTTTTAAGAGGTACAGTTGATAACTTTAAGGGGATATTTTCATAATGACCATGTGAAAATGTTTGAGTCTCTTTTTCTTGTTTATATTTTTATAAGGCTAAAACTTAGCTGGGGTTGTGGCTCAGTGGTAGGGTGCTTGCCTAGCACGTGTGAGGCACTGGGTTTGATTCTCAGCACCACATATAAATAAATAAGTAAATTAATAGATAAAGGTCCATCCACAACTAAAAAAAAACATTTTTTAAAAAAAGACTAAAATTCAGCTGGTTGGGGTGGTGCACACCTGTAATCCCAGTGACTCGGGAGGCTGAGGCAGGAGGATCACAAGTTCAAAGCCAGCCTCAGCAAAAACAAGGCCCTAAGCAACTCAGTGAGACCCTGTCTCTAAATAATACCTAAATACAAAATAGGGCTGGGGATGTGGCTCAGTGGTTGAATGCCCCTGGGTTCAGTCCCAGGTACCCAGAAAAACAAAACAAAGCAAAAAAGGAGTAAAATCCATTAATGCAAGTCTTGTTCTTCTGGTGGGAATTCTTCATGTGTCTTTGTCTCACTCTTTTCTGTGTTGCTGTGCTGGGGATTGAACCCAAGGCCACACACATGCAAGGCGAGTGCTCTACCACTGAGATAAATCCTCAGCTCTGGAAAATCTTTTATAAAAAACTGAGGATTATGGAAAATTTATACTTTTGAACAAAAAACTTCAGCAACTTAAGAGCATTTGTTCATATTGCACATAAACTGCTCTCAGTGGAGCAGTAGGTTTTATTGTTTGTCTTAAAATTTTATTTGAAATTGTAAAACTGAAGCAAGTTACGCACAGAGCTGTCCTGTCCTGTGCTGCCCTCCTCTCTCCTTAACTGCCCGCCTACCATTACTAACTTCTGGTTCTCTCCTTGTTCTGGTCTGCAACAGTCTGTGTCTTTCATTCCCCTTTCCTGTCACATGTTTCTTAAAAAGAATGCTGTGTGCACTCTGGGGTGCTTGGTCTTTTTAGTTAGAATGGTGCACTCTAGTCTTCCCAGATCATCTCAGGGGTCTTCGCCACTCGTCCTGCTGCACAGAACTCCCCCAGGTGGATGTGTCCTCAGCCAGGCTCCATGGCTACCCACCTGAGTGGGATCTGATCTGCCTTTGCGTACAGTGCTGCAGTGGATGCATCCACGTGAGCCCTTCCTGCTGGTCTAGGCATTGCTGGTGTAAAGGGCAAATGCACTTGTGGTTTTGCTGCGTGCCATCAGATCCCTCCAGTGGGGTTGTACCATTTTGCACTTCTGCCAGCTGTATACAGAAGTGTTCATTTTCCCTGAGCTGTACCCACATTGTCGATCGGTAGGAGTTTCACCAATCTTGAAGCCAAAAGTAGCACTCTAGTCTTCCTGTTGACCTCCTCAGCAGCTGGCATTACAGGTGTACACCGCTGCACCTCCTTTTGCCCACTTTAAAACCGGACTGTGTTCATCTCCCTGCTGACACCAGCAGCACTGTGTCTTTCAGAGCTGTGGTCTGCGCTGCACACACAGTGGTCTGAAACAGTCATTTCACTTAGTGCTTTTCTTTCCTGTCGGGATTTGGAAGGTTTTTATGAAGTTGAATTCATTGATCTTTTCTTCCAGATTTCAGTATGTACTTTAAAAGGACAGGCAGAGCTGTGGATGTGCATGGAAGTTTTTGTGAGCATGTGCACAAGAAGTGCAGACCCCAGGTAGAGGAAGAAAACGTGCTTTTATTTTCAGAGGGGACATAACAAATTAATTGTTTTCCATTTCAGACTCTCTTGCATGAAATGATACATGCTTATTTGTTTGTCACGAATAATGATAAAGACCGGGAAGGACATGGCCCAGAGTTTTGTAAACATATGCATCGTATCAACAGCCTGACTGGAGCCAATATAACGGTACACAGAGCCATACACGTTTATGATTTCTATTCTGTAACTCCTGGGATTTAATTAAAAAGAGAGAACTAGGTAGAAGTAAGTAGTGTCTCAGGATTTTCAGCGGTGGACAGGAGGCCGACCATAGCTGATTGGCTTTTCTGGGCCCACACAGTGGAGTGACCGCAGAGGTGGCCATGGCCTCTGGCCTCTCATAAGGATCCTGACTTTGTTCCTGGGACAGGCTCTTCCTTGAGTCTGTCCTTGAGTATTCTGCCGCCACTTCTGTGCCCCTTGTGATTCGCATCTCTGCACAGTCTTGTGGGAGGTGGGGTCGGGACCTGGGTTTGGCTCCCCTGCAGTTACCCGTGAGCCTGCCTGACCTCTGCCTCATGTCACTCACGTGCCAGTGGGGGTCATAGCAACACCTTGCTGCTCTGCCCTCGGGAGGAGAGAGGCTCAGAAGAGAAGGCTGGCCTGAGCCCCAGCTGACGTTGGTGTGTCGGGCCTTCCTGGTCGTGTTCTGCCTTCTTCCTCTGCACACCGGGTGGCTTTTCCTCCTCTCTGTGCTCATGTGTAAGGTGTGTACTGGTGGTTTCTGAATCATTAGCATTTGTAGAGGCGTTTTTATGGTTTTGGTTTTTTTTTCAAAACTTTTTTCCTAATGTCAAAGTAATCTTTACAGAGTTCAGGAAGCATTAAATTAACTGCTGTTTCTCATTAAAATGGACTTTTTTAAAAAGAATTATTTTTGTAGTTTTAGATGGACAGGATGCCTTTATTTTATTTATCTATTTTTATACAGTGCTAGGATTGAATTCAGCACCTCACACGTTAGACAAGCACTACACTGAGCTACAGCCCTAGCCCTAAAATGGACTTTTGAAAAGAAACTAAATATAATAGCTTGTCTTTTCCAAAATAGAACTGCTCAAAAATCTCTGGGGAAAGGAAAGTTAAAAAAAAAAAAAAAAAAAAAGACTGCTTCTGTAAAGAATTGCCCTGAAAGTGTCAGCTTGCTCTCTGAGTGTGAAGTCCTCTCTGCCCAGGTGTACCACACCTTCCACGACGAGGTGGACGAGTACCGGCGGCACTGGTGGCGCTGCAACGGGCCTTGCCAGCACAGACAACCATATTACGGCTACGTCAGACGCGCCACCAACAGGGCGCCCTCCGCTCACGACTTCTGGTGGGCTGAGCACCAGAAGACCTGTGGAGGCACCTACATCAAGGTCAAGGAGCCAGACAACTACTCAAAAAAAGGCAAAGGGAAGGCCAAACCCGGAAGGCAGCCAGCATCAGCGGCGGAGGATGCAGGTACCTGTGAAACCCCCCCAGGCACACACAGGATGAGCTGGGGGTCGCTTCTCATGAGGAGTTTTCAAGCATGCACTGAGGAAGGACTCCCACTGTCCAAAAATGGTGGTAGGAAAATACTTTGCTCTCCGTTTACGTGAGTAAAACACTGACGACATTTGAGGTAGAGTCTCTCCTGTCTGCTTAGCACTGAGCTGTTAGGAAACAGAAGGCAGAAAGATTGTCAAGGTAAAAGTAATCGAAAGAACAGTGTGCAGAGCGTAAGCCCTAATCACACCCCTCCCAACAGTTGGATTCTGTCAGGTCACTTCTGACGTGTGTGTGGTCCTTGGGGAGAGTGGGAAAGGAACCTGATGTGGCTGCTGTGCTTCATCTTGAAGCCCTGCCCTGTTCTGAAGGCCCCTGCTGAAGTTGGGCTCCCTCCCTTGGGAAGTTTTCAGCTAGTCGCAGTCGGGGGTAGGAGGGGCTCAGAGGGTTGTGAGGGCCTGTCTCCTGAGAGGGGAAGGACACACCAGGGTTGTAGGCTTTCCCTTGTGGAGCTGAGCAGAGAGGAAGCCAAGTTCTTTTCACCTAAGTATTCCTCAGTGGTGGTTCTGTGGCGTGATAAGGTTCTTTTAAAAAAAGAAAAGTGTCAGATTTTTTATCCTTTTTATTTTCTCAATACCAGAGCTCGACCTTCCCGAGACTGTCCTTCCCATTGGTGGGTAGTAACTACGTTGGAATGAAATGCCTTCGTTTGAGGCCTGCCTGTTAGTTCAGTGTTGATTGCTGCAGTCATGCTGAGGAAAGTCTTCGTTTCTTTTGCAGATAAGCCCCGTAGAGGTCAGGCACAGCCGCTGGTCCCTTTCAGTGGGAAAGGGTATGTTCTTGGAAAGGTGAGCAGTTCACCTGTGCCTGAGAAAGCCATTACCTCGCATGCCGTCAGCGAAACCAAACATCTTTTTAGTCAAGGCCATTCAGCAGATGCCCTGAGACCTGATTCCAGCATTGAGGTGAAATTTGAACAGAGTGGTTTAAGTAAGAAGTTATCTCATCTGGTCTCCCCTGTTGTCAGTACAAGTCACCAGAGCGTCCTAAGCAGCTACTTTCCCAGGGTCTCAGTGGCCAGTCAGAAGGCTTTCAGAAGTGGGGGTGGATCTCCAGCAGCAAGTGGGACCATGGGCAACGTCACCAAGCACGCTGTCCCTTCTGGCTCTCAGAGAAGGGTTCCCGTTTCCAAAACACCCCTGAGAAACCCCTCCAGACCGAAGGCATCAGCATCTGCAGCTGCGGCCCAGGGAGGGAGTGGGTCTGAAGACAGGTCCCCAAGCAAACGGCCCAGGCTGGAAGACAAGACAGTTCTTGGCAGCTTTTTCATCAAGAAAGAGCAGGTACAGAGTGGTGGCAGCGATCTGAAGAGCAGTGGGTGCCCTGCAGCGGTGGGGCCGAGTTCCAGCAGCTCCTGTGCTCAGAGCCAGCTGGTCAGCTGTCCTGTGTGTCAGAATGAAGTTCTGGAGTCACAGATCAATGAGCACTTGGACTGGTGCCTACAAGGTGATGGCATCGGAACAAGAAGCTGAGAAGCTTCTGGAAAGGGTCTGAGTCTCACATGCTGCCTGTGACCTCAGGAACCACGGCCAGCTGTGGGGCTCTGGTGAACACGCAGCCTGTGGTTGGAGTCTGGCTCACACAGCAGCAGTGTTCTGTTCTCCACGTGGAGGAGAGGTGGTATGTCTTGAGCGGGGCACAGTGCTCTGTGCCTGGAGTCCCAGCGAGTCGGGAAGCGGCGGTGGAAGGGTAGCTTTGAGCTCCTGAGTTTGACACCACTGTCACCAAAAAAAGATTCAGGTCTCCGGGTGCTGGGTTTACTCCTTCCTGCCTTACCTACACCAGCCCAGCTTGTTCTGCCTGTGCAGTTTTAGGTATTTTTTGTTCTTTCTTGCTCTTAAAAGTTTTAAAATCTGTTAATATTTATATACTCTTCTCAAAATACATGTCTCAGGAATCCTGTTGGGTATTTGGTTAAGTTGAATATTCCTTTATTAGTGATATTAAAGCTCATTCCCTGAACTGATGTTCATCTCCATAGTGCCAAACATGCCAAAAACCTAGGTAATCTAAAGGCACAGAGTTCAGTAATGGCATGGTACTCAAGTTTGGAGTCTCTTATCTTTTTAAAAGATCTTAGCAAGGAATAGATTTTTGATATTTTAAAGAATTTTTATCTGTTCCACCTTTTCTAAAAGGTAGCATATTTTTAGGTTACTAAAGAATATTGTAAAATTATTTTGGAATATTGCTTGTGATAGCCTCTAATTCTATAGGACAGATTTTATATCAAGTTTAGCTTCTCAGAATTTAGTAAAGGGAGTGGTTAAAACTCAGCGATGGGAAGTAACTGGCCATGGGGTGTGAGGGTGTTTAAAACCATTGTCACGAAAGGTGCCCTTCGTGCACTCGTCCTGTCCTTCCCTGGTTCCTGCTGGAGCGGAGAGGACCTCCCTGTGCAGGGTGCACTGTGCGCTCCTGGTTCTCAGCTCTGGAGATGGGGTTTGTTCGTGTTGAGGTGCAGGGGTCTGCAGTTCTTCTGGGTGACGTTCACACAGTGCTCACCAGGAGTCTGCTTCCTGTGGTGCCTGCTCTCAGTCACACCCACCACCCTGCTGTCCCCCAAGGTCACCCCTGAAGGGTCCTCTGCACTGCTCTCTAGTGTTGGATGTGAGGCTTTCCTGGCCCTTGTTCCTGTTCGCAGTTTGGGGCCATTGTGAGCAGTGCTGCTAACAAGCACATTCCTGCTGCTGCCGGCTGTGCCTGCTGGGCTGTGGGTCACAGGGCGCCCGGGGCTCTGGTGAGCACTGCTGGTTTGCACTCCCCCCGCAGTGCAGGGGTGCGCCTGCTCTGCATTCTTGACTGTTTGGCCTGTCCCATTAACGTTTACAAGTGTTGGTATTTATTAAAGCAAGAAGTTAAGCAATATTTAATAAATATTTATAAATGGCTATTAAAATTTGTGTATCACCGAATACATACTGCTATACTTGTATCAGTCTAACAGGTTTTATACAATAAGATACTTTTGAGCAAAACTACTCGAAGTTCTTAGGCTGTGGCTAAATGAGTCCATGTCTTTAAGGAGCCCTGCAGCCTCCGTGGGGACAGAGACAGGCAGAGGAGTCTTACACCCTTGGTAAGTGCTGGAGGAGCCTCTGCCCAGCCCAGCATGGTGGGAAGACCTTAGGAGCAGTGAGCTGGCCCAGGACTTCAGGGGTGGGAAGGGCCTGCGGAACAGAAAGGCCTGGAGGCAGACACGCAGGTGTTCAGGGGACTGCAAGCTTTGGGGTGCAGTGGGGAGAAGGGAGGGGCCCAGTGGTGGGAGAAAGGGCAGCTCTAGCCTGGCAGCTGCCAAGACAGGAACTCCGCTCTCCACACCACCCTGTGGCTCTGGTCCCTTGACCAGGTGAGCCTGGGAAGGCCGTGCCTCGGCCAGGGACAGGCTGAGAAGCCTGGGTGGAGGAAGGGCAGAGGCACGGGGGCAAGGACAGGGTGGCTGGTGTCAAGATGGTGCAGGCCTGAGGCTGTTGGTCTGGGATGAAGCCTGTGTTGAGCTGCGTGAAACCCTGATGAAACAGCAGCGTGGGGGCAGCTTCTCCAGGCCCGAGTCGCTTGTTCCTCGCCTCGCCGGCAGAGCTGGTCATCCTGGTTGGCCAGTACCTGTGCCACCCCTCAGGGGAGGTGGCATGAAGAACTGGGTGTTCTTCAGTCGGTGTCCCACTGTCCAGCTAAATGGCCTCTAGAAATTTTGGCCTGCTTTTGCAGACTCAGTTCACACCCGACTGAAAATCCCAGCGAGTACAAAAACTCATCTGTCCCATTGTTTTTCCTCAAAGCGTATAGGATTTTTAAATGAATCACAATGTTCCAAAGTAGAACTGTTACTGTATCTTCCCACAAGACGGCCACACCTGTGGCTTCTGCGAGTGGGGACCCAGTGTGCGAATCCTGGTCTTCCTTTCATTCCTGTTTTCAGCTTCTTTGTCTTAGCAAACCGTAGGTGTTGAGCATCAGCGTATCCAGAGCTGAACTAAAACTCCTAATATCGCAGTCGCTGCAGAGTTCTAGAAAGCTGAAGTTACGAGGGGCTTCGGTGGAGAGCAGCTGACTGTATTTTTTGCACTTTACCATTGGTGTTGAAAGTCACGTGATGACCCACTCCTCACTCCTGAAGTGGGTAGTGAAAGGACGAGCATGGTGTCACTACAGTCCAGCAGGGCTGCAGGGCAGAAGCCAGCCCCAGTGCTGCACCTACCCAAGACGTTGCTCCTAATGAACACAAGGTGGCGCTCAGCAGGTTACATTTCTGAAAACCTGACCTAAGAAGCCTGCTGGGGGAGAAAGGGACTGGCCAGGACCCCCAGTCCTGTGAGGGGAGCAGAGGAGAGCGGGCCTGTTCACACACAAGGGCCAGTCCACAGGCACTTCCTCTCCACACTCGCTTCTGGACGTTTACCTGTCACTGAACTCCAGCATCACAGTCTTGAAGAAGGCAGTGGGGTCCCCGATACAACAGGACGCTGCTGTGCCCCAGAGCTCCCAACGAAGTGGGCCTGCACAGGCCATGCGAGCTGCGGTCCTCTCCCTCTGACCAGGCCTGATGCTGCTCTGGCCCACCGAGGAGTCCCAAGGAGTCCTCATCGTTAAGCACCTCCTGGGCCCTCTCCTCAGACCTAACAGGGCAGCTGGTGCCCATGAGGTTCCTAGTGTTCATGAATGAAACAGCCAGGTCTCTCTCAAGTCCCAAGGCTGTCCCTGTGCGCAAAGTGCGCTGATGGATGATCTTGTCTCTGTACCTCACTTAGAAGTGAAAGTTTAGGAGCACTTAGGAAATGCTAAGAAATCATTTCTAGGTTATGAGCAAAGTAGCACAGAAAATACACAAAAATCTGGATTTACCATGAAAGAAACATAACTTTTTCAGACAGATTCCATTTCATGTGGATTTCTTTTACATGCATATCTTTAGAACAATAAATACAAAACTGTGTGCATACATATACATACAAACAGATCAACAGCTTCATTCATAAGGTGAGCTGGGTCCTGCTGACCTGAGTTGCAGTTTTAACCTGCAGCATCCACACAGCCCCCCGTGGGATCACCACTGTCATGGCGCCAGCATCGCCTCGGTAGGAAGCTGCCGTGCCCCCTCTGCCCTAGGCCCAGCCCAGGGGGAAGCTCCACATAGGACGCATCCATTCTACTCTCCAATCCTCCGAACCATCCTGGACCGTGTGCTACTTCCCAATGCCACTTGGGACATTTCAGTTGAATCTAGTCCTCTGGCATCTTGTAGCTTAATCTTAACTTGAGATAATTCTGTCTTCTTCAACTTCTGTGCTGATTTAAATCAATTCTTGTTTCCCAGCTTCCCAAGGATTTCTTTTTCTTCTTTTGGTCCTTTTTTGTTCCGAGATTTTGAACTTCTAATTTGCTTTTGATCTTTTTTTGTGATGGGGTCTGGCCATATTCCCCAGGCGGTCTTGAACTTCTGTGCTCAAATGATTCTCCTGCCTCAGTCTCCTGAGTAGCTGGGAGTGCAGGCAGGTACCACTGCTGGGCTTGAATTTCTGACTTCAAATGTTAACTTGTGTTTAATTCAGGCTGTGCACGGCTGAGAATGTTCATCAGCTGTGACTGCTCTTTGTTTTTTTTAGTTGATGAAACTTTATTCTTATTTATTTATATGCGGTGCTGTGAATCGAACCCAGGGCCTCACACGTGCTAGGCAAGCGCTCTACTGCTGAGCCCCAGCCCCAGGCCCTCGTGTTTTCTTCCTCTTGGTCCTCCTGCTCATTTGGAAAGCCCACTCTTCCTCCACTTGCAGGGTGTAGGCGAGGTCCTCTCTGTGGCAGGCGTGGCCGGGCTCCCAGAGGTGGTGCTCTTGGGTCAGGGAGGAGCGGGAGGCCGGAGTCTCGTCCACTCTCCCCTCACACCTGAGATGCTCTCCCTGCACAGTCTCCTCCAACCACATAACTTCCAGACCCCTTCCTCTCATGCCCGGGTGCCAGTGTGCTCACTTTGGGGTCTGACTTCCCAGGACCTGCCACCTGCAGGGCTGTGCCCCAGGTTCGGCCACGGCCACTGCTGGTCCCTCCTCGCTCTGTGCTTTGCCACATGCCTTCCACTGTCCCCGCAGACATGTGCAGCACTGGCCTTGTGCACGCCAGGAAGGCACTGCCATGGAGCCACACCAGCCTGGGGGTCCCGGCACAGGCTGATGCTCTCGCTTCACTGTTGATTCACAGTGGTGACCAGGCAGGGCACATGGCTCCCGCTGTGCAGGGTGGTCCAGGCTGTGGAAGCCGCCAGGATTCCCAGGAAAACCAGAAGCCTGTGAACACAAGCACTGTCCACAGACTGGCAAGGACAAGAGGCCTGCAGGGTGCCACACGTGTCCCACAGGAAGGAAGGGCACAGACGCTACGAAGCAGAACAAGGGAGCTCTCGACAGTTCCCACCCGTTGGCAGATGAGGAGTAGTCACTCAAGAACTGGAAAACCGACGCCCCACAGCGGGGAGGACAGTGACAAGCGGGACGGCAGGTGGGGACCAGCCAGCATGCAGGAGAGCAGAGAGGGAGAAGTGGAAAAAGATGTAGGGAAACACCCCGGCCAGCCGCACAGCACCCAGGGACAGCATGCTCCACGGGCAGCACTGGGAACCAGGGCAGCCTCGGACGGCTCCACATCCACACAGGAACAACTCCTCTGGCAGTGCCCTCAGACTTGAGGACAACCACTGCTACACCAGAAGTCTGTACCCGGCCAAGATCCCACCCGGTGTCCTGGCCAGGAGACATGGCCAACAATGCCTGCAACGGCATGCTCCCGCCAGACCCCGGACAGGGCCGCTGCCCCGAGAAGGGGCACGGGGAGGAGGCGCAGAGGCAGCAGTGTTCTAGGAGGCACAGTGGAAGGTGAGGAGAAAGGGAAGGTCGCAGAGGACAACACGAACGGTGCAGCATCGTCCCAGCTGAGCAGCACGGACAAGCATGGGCTCTCCACACACCCAGGCGGGGAGGCCGGGCAGAGCCAGCCAGTGTCTCCAGCACGTCCGGAGGGACAGGAGCGCTAAAGAGGCCTGCATCCTCACGGTCCTGGTGACACATCAGCATGTGAAGCCTCGTCCTGAAACGCCAGGACAGAGATAGGATTTCATCCTTCACTCCAGCAGGGCAAGGACCCAGAGAACCATGGAGAGCTGAAACTTGTTTTCTTCCAAGAGTGAGGGTCACTGTTTTTCTCGACCCTCAGGAACACACAATTTAGTGACGAAAGCAAACTTACAGAGCACGCCCAGCTTCCAGTCCCCACCGTCCGCCTCTTACCAGCTGCAACGGAGCTGGCATTTCCAGATCCCATGCCCACTTTGTGCTCTAAGGACAAAAATGCACGGGTATTTTGTAGAAACAAAGAGGAAGGTGGCGACTCCGGCAGACACCATCCCAACCTCTGAAGGGAGGGCTTCGTGCAGTGACTGACCCTCGTGGCATTCATCGACAGCCCGGGATCTCCCATCCACAGCCCCCACCACACCCGTGGGTTCTGCTCACTAGACCCTTCCTGCTCACACGTGCCTTCTGCACCTCTTGCCAGCCAACAGGTCCAGTGAGCAGAGCTGTGTGCAAATGAAACCCCTGGTGTCGGGGGCAGAAGCTGCATCCACACCACAGCAATTTGGGCAAGCATTTGTGACCTCGTGGCTGAGGGGGAGATGGTTACAAATGAACTTTGGAAAGCCAGGTGTTGTCGGGTGCGAGGTGTAAATACAGATGTGCAGTCTGCTCTTTCTCAGGCCACAAGCATCTTGGGAAGCAAGAGCACGGGCTTCACTCCCGTGATGTAAGAAAGCCAACCTGCAAAGACTGTCACTGACAAGGGACAGCTGACGAATGACAGCTCATCAAAGCCCATCAGCTCAGTGCTCTCCCGCTGCCACTGTGCTGTCGTGATGTCAGTGGAGATGGAGGGACACTTGGCCAAGCCTGTGCGGGGCCCGGTGTGGTAGGTGTCTGCACAGTTTCATTCAGGTCTCTTTAAGTCTGCTTGTTTTCAGATTATGAAAGAATCAGAAGGTCACACAATTAAGTGGCTGAGCCAGAACTAAACAGATCTGTCCATCACACTGCCTAATTATTACCCACCTAATTCAATCCGTCTTCATCTCTAGTAACCCATTTGCCCTCTCCACCATTCCACCCACTACGTATGTTGGTGCTGTTCTCCAAATGCCCTAAGTGAGGCTAGAACAGCAAAAAGCACCCACTAAAAACACGAAAGAGACACACGAGCAGAGACGGTGATCTTGCACGATAGCAGCTCATTTCAGCACGTGGTCACATACGTCACACTCTGCTACACCTTCAGCGGCACTCCCAAGACAGCAGGAGGCGGCGCCCAACACCCCTTCCTTTGCAGCCAAGTGAGACACGGACACTCAGCAGTGCTGAGCGCACTCCAGTGCCGGGACTCCCAACAGAACAGGGCGAGGTGGACGAGGATGTTCCTAAGGCTGCTGGGCTCCGTTTTTGCTGCGGTCTTCTCTTCCCCATCGACATCCACAAGGAGTGACCTGGACAACCCCAAAAGGTGTGCCTGAGGAGCTCCACCAGGCCCACCACGAGCGCCGAGCATGGCAACGGGTCAGAAACAGAAGGTGCGAGTGACAACTGAGGTCTCGTTCAAGAACATGTATACATCTGTTTAATTAGATCAGCTTTACAAGCAACTCGAGCTCTCTTTCAGAACGAAACACTGCTTTCCATGACATGATTTTATAGTCTATCCTGAAATTCTTTGCCTGCTATTGCTAAAGGTCTGTGTTTTACAGCTGGTTAATGTGTTGAATAAAAAGAGCATTATGAAGCTTTATCTTTAACCAGAATTAACACATATAGGCCATAAAGAGTTTAAATTTTGTTTTAAATAGAGACCTGCTTGGTGACAAGTTAACAGTCCCACTAACATGAAATGAATAGATTTTAAATGGATAGTAAAGAAATGGCTCTCCTGATTTCTTGATCTTTTCACAATGTATCTCCAAGAAAGTATATAAACTTCTCCAAAAAATATACAATTTAAGACCTGCCTGGCAAGCACAGCCAGACGGAGAGCTGATACTCTGGGCACCTGCAGGGCGCACATCTGAATGACACCCGGCTCTCGAGCCAAAGGCTGCTGCTGTACGTCCCTAGGCTCCACAAGCCTTCCACCAACACAGAACAACTCCTGCTAACGCCGCACAGCAGTGCTCCTGAGCTGGGGCCGATGCCGGCGCGGGCACTTGCTGGAGAGGCGCCACTGGTCGTCTGGCATGGAGGAGCGGGCAGGACAAAACTGAGCCCCAGAGTCCCGCTGCCTGAGGTCACAGCTCTGGGCATCTAGTCCCCCAAGTTCACTGTCAGTTTCACTCAATTTTTTTTTTTCATGTTTTACATGAACAATAGCAATCTTTTAATAAAAATTACTGAGCTTTCCATAGAAAAGGTCTCTAATTGAATATAAACTATACAGATGCTAAAATTGTCATAGGTTGAAATATACAGAAATATTTCTGTATACTCACATTTTGGCAAAGAAGATCAAGGACAGAGATAAAAACCCGAGGGGGCAAGGTCTCACACCTAATCATGCGAAACAGGGATACCATCCTGTGGGCTTTGCTGAAGGGCAGTGACGCTGGTGACACCCATCCCAACTCAGTCTTTAAGAGGTTGGGGAGGCCTTGTGATGTTGCAATATTCCCTCTTTCTCTAAAAAGTAAAAAAGAAAATCCATGAAACAAAAGTATCTGATTTTGTGTTCTTTGTTTTGCTGAGTTAAACATAGGTCTTTCAGTACTGGGAAGAAGGCCGTCACGTCTGGGGAGCCAGCCCTGGAGCAGCCCGGGGCAGTCTACAGCCACACCTGTGCACCGGGCGCACCCTTAATCCCCTCCATGCTCTTCAGCAGAACTGGGTTCTCACCTGCAGGTCAGATGGACC
Source organism: Glaucomys volans (assembly GCA_020662805.1). Classification (NCBI taxonomy): domain Eukaryota; kingdom Metazoa; phylum Chordata; class Mammalia; order Rodentia; family Sciuridae; genus Glaucomys; species Glaucomys volans. Next base: position 56,628 of record JAJEJO010052092.1, on the reverse strand, counting down.
CCAGTGCCCAGGAGAAAGGCCAACTGTAAATTTAGAAGGACGTCAATTTGAGGAGAGGTCAGGAGAAGTGGGCTTGCACCATCTGGGACTACAGGACACGCCTGAGAGCAGAAGAGAGCCCTTTGTCTTAGGAACCTGAATCTCGGGACACCCTCACATCCTTCAGTGCAGTCACTTCTGTTTCTGAAAAAACGTAAGTGACAAGACACCCCTTCCTACTGTGCATTTGTTCTCGTAAGACACGGACTAAAGGTTACTTGGTAGTCAGTGGCAACTGCTTTACTGTCAGGGTTCACAGCGACACGTCAAAGCACAACAGCAGCGATCTCTGGAGTTCAGATTAGTGTAAGACGGGACAAGAAGACAGTCTGGGCATCCGGCTGCGACTAAAGTGCTCCTTCCCTTGTTTCCAGCCAAAAGAAATCGACTCTCAGTCACTGGACAGTCATCGTGCGAGGTCTTTAGGGCGATATTTAATAGTACGGAGAGGCTTACAAAAATAGATCGATGTTATTTTGAGGAATAATACTGTAATTTTTTCTCATTTCAGTTTTGATAAATTGTACCTAATCATACAAAAATTACCCCAAATTCAAACTTGATATAAAAAAGAGAGAGATGAAATGAACTCAGCTAGATGATAGATCTGGCAAAATATAAGAATGAAAAATTCCACGTATAGGGCACTTATTCAGGTCCAGATGGAAAAGCCATTTTCCTTGAGAGCGCCTCCTCCTGGGTCAGCCGCGGCCGGCTCGAGCCGGTCTTGCAGTCCAGAGTCACAGCAAGCCTTGTGCTCCGCGAGCACAGAGGGCTGCTTGCTCCTGTGTGACGCCAACCGCGATCCGCGTCTCCTCCCTTCCGTTTGTCTTCGCAAGTTGACAGCGGCCAGAGTCATGTGGGTGAGGAAGGTGCTGCTGGTCAAGGTCGCCTAGACGTCCTTGCCGATGGAGTCAGAGGGCTTGTTGAGCTCAACCCGCACGCCCTTCTCACCTGGAAGGGAAAGAGGCACTCTCAGCACCGGCTCCCGCTGCTGCTTCCCGCCCGAGGTCCTGACCCTCGGCCAGCGCCGCAGCTGCCTGGCCCTGCCGGGGGCTCTGGGGACGAGTGCTCAGGTGGCAGACCTCTGAGGACGGAAGCGTCCTCTACACAGGGACAACTGTCTCCACTGGCTGGAAAGCCATTTGGACTACTTCACAATAGGAAGCGTCTAATGTCACTGGAGCAAATACGGTTTCAAAGAGATACAGAAAACGTGTGAATGCCGAACTTTTGTGTTTTGATAAAAGGCGGAAGTTGGATGACCAGTGCCCATGAGCACACAGTAATGGTGACGTCAGCACCAAGCCCACCAGCAGAGAAGGCCAAAGACCAGGCGGCCGCCTGGAACTAGGACCCACTGCTCAGCAGGGGCCCCGTGGGGACGGGTGGGGGCGGGGCGGGGGGAGCAGCTCCACAGGCACCAGGCCTGCAGACGGTCCCACTGCACCTCCTCTGGGCTCACTGGTTCTTAGAGCACGGGCATCAAGAGGGAAGGATGTTTACTTCCTGCCAAGTGGAGAGTGAGAGGCAGCCAGGAGCCTGGCACTGAGGTCGGCAGCCTGTGACTGGAGGGGACAGTGAGAGCACTCACTGGTGTCTTATGACTTCCTCAGCCTCTCTGCCCCAACACTCCTAAGTTTTGGACAGTTCTGTTGGTTAAAGATAACAGCGAAGCCAGCCACGCTGGTATAGGCCCATAATCCCAAGAATTGGGGAGGCTGAGACAGGAGGATTATAAGTTTGAGGCCAGCCTGGACAACTGAGACCTTGATTCAAAATAATACAACATAAAAAGGTGTGGCACTGGGGCGGGGACGTGGCTTAGGGGTATAGCACTGCTGGGCTCAATCCCCAGTACTATGAAAAAAGATTCGGATGGGGATGACGTGAACCCTGTTACAGGGCTGGCGTGCGGCTGGGGCAGAACGCTCCCTAGCACATGCAAGGCCGAGTTGGATCCCCAGCCCCACGCACACACTAGCACATACACGGGGTCCTGCTTCCACCGAGGGATGGAGGGCCCTGGAAGCACAGGGGTGCTCGAGGGAGCAGGGCCGTGCCTGGGCTTTCCAACACGCCCTGGTCACAGGTGTCCGCACCAGAGCTCCCTGGCCCCAAGACGTTACCTGTTAGATATTTTACTTTAGCTCGTGCTCGCTCATCTGCATCAAAATACCAAACAGTTATTGCGTACCTAAAAGAAAATTCAGAATAGGATAAGAATGGTCACAGTGGAGGAGCACGTGCCTCGACGGCAGGTCAAAACTTGCCAGGTCACAACTGTGCCTGGCCTGGCTGGCACCAGGTGCTCCCAGTGACACGGCGCCTCCCCAGTAGCCCGAAGCTCAGGAACAGCAAGGAGGGACTTCCTGCCTGGCTCAGGTCCCACCCAGCCAGCAGCTGGTGGACAGGGGCACTCAGACACCAGGAGAGGGACAACAGGCCCCCTGCACGACCATGCTAACAGGGACAACCCAGGGCAGCAGCTGGGATCCACACAGTGCAGACAAGCTTTGGGGTTTTTACCAAAACCGTCACATCGTATCTGATGCCTGGAGTTGGGCCGAACTTCATTTTTCTGGAAAAGTTATCTGCACTTACTTCACACAGAAATGACACATGCCTGGCTTATGAAATCACCCAAAGCACACAGTCACACCTGCTGGGAACACAACAGGGACATGTACAGGACGTGAGGATGCAGCCATCGGCTGAAATGTCCTGGGGATCCTGGCCAGCATTCATGGGGGACAGCACACAGGCCAGAAGAGGCCCCAAACCTGTCAGCAACCACACCGCACAGTGGAGGCCTGGCATGGGCAGCAGAGCCACCAGCACCTCGGGCACTGCGAGGCACAGGTCCGTCGGTGGCCAAGGGCACAGGTGAGACTCAGTGCTATGGATTGGATGTGGTGTCCCCCAAAGCTCGTGTGAGATAGGGCAAGAAGGTTCAGAGGAGATGTGACTGGCTGTGGGAGTCTTACCCCTGATTAACTGAGTGGCAGCTGAAGCGGGAGGGTGTGGCTGGAGGAGGTGGCGCTGGGGTGTGGCTCTGGGTATAGATCTGCATCTGGGAGTGGACACTCTCTCTCGCGCTCTCTCCGCTGCTTCCTGATCACAATGCGAGCTGCTTCCCTCTGCCACACTCTCAGGCCACGGTGTCCTGCCTCACCTGGAGCCCTGAGGAATGGAGCCGGCCTTCCGTGGACGAAGACCCCTGAAGCCCTGAGCCCTCAAATAACCTTTCCTGCTCCACGGTTGTGCTGGCCAGGTCTCTCAGTCACGGCAGCCAGAGAGCTGACTAACACACCCAGGCTCGCTGAGCCTGCTCCCTGCCAGGGCTCCACCACCTTCTCACTACAGGCACTTTACCGTCTCGGGCTGCCTTCGTAACCAGCAGCAGCTCCCAAACTCCCAGGACACCCTGGCTGCAGTCCTGGTATCTGGGCCTCCTCCTGGCAGCCCCCAGGTTACCAGAAAACACTGCGAGCTGCCACCTGTCAGGTCCTTCCCGGCCCATCTCCCCGCAGTGGCTTTGGGAGTCCTGTGCCTTTCCCCAGGCTGCCCGCCTGGGCCCAGATCTGCAGTGGGCTGCCCGCCTCCACCACCTGGCTCCATGGCCCTCCCCTCCTGGCTGCTCATGGGCACGGGTCCTCCACGCCACCTGGCATTTGTTCACTACCCTAAATGCCTGTCGCTTCTTCATCTAGGTGGGACACGAGCCAGCCAAACTCAGACTCCATAGAAAGGAAGGCCTGTCGGCAGATCCTGGGTCAGGATGTGGTGGAGGTGGGGTTCAGCCAAGGCCAGGCATGCAACCTGACCCTCACTGGGCTCCAGGTAGGAAGCCTTCCAGGCCACGCACCACCCGTTTGCTACCCTCTTTGTGAACCAGGGGAGGCAGCCTGGGCAGAGAGCAGAGGGTGCTGAGCAGCAGCAGAGCAAGGGCAGCTCCCTGGGGCCAGCACGCCTCGCCCACCTCCCGTGGGGCCACAGCAGAGTGCACCTGGCTCCTCCTAGTGAGGGCAGCGTCCAGGAAACAGGACTGTCTTCTACAAATGACTTTCACGAGAATATCTGCAGAGTCCTCTATTTTTTTTTTTTTTTTTGGTACTGGGGATTGAACCCAGGGGGACCCCAACACTGAGGCACATCCCCCAAAATAAAGTATTTTGTATTTTATTTAGAGACAGGGTCTCACTGAGTTGCTTAGGGCCTCGCTAAGTTGCTGATGTTGGCTTCGAACTCGAGATCCTCCTGTCTCAGCCTCCCAAGTGCTGGGATTACAGGCGTGCGCCACCGTGCCCGGCTAGAGTCTTCTATTTTAACAATCTGAACGTCTTAACAGAACCATACGCAGGACAGATGTTTATAGGATGCGTTAAATGTGATCAGTTCAAATACTGCACTCTGCAGATGCGCCCAGGGAGCAGCGGGACTGAGCCGTCTGTGTCCCCTTTCCTCCTCACTCCCACAGGGCTCGCCTCTGGTTTTTCTATTCTGTCAATTTCTCCACATCGATCCTCTCCTTTGTCTCCTTAGTACCCGTGAATACCTGCCTTTTACTTCCCTACCTTTCTGTGCCCAAGTGAGATTTCCTCAAGCCAGGGACAGACAGTAGTCAGCAGGCACACACAGCAGCAGCCTGGGAGGCCTGTGCTTCCTGTCCCGCCGGCAGACAGACGGGGTCCAGTACTCACTGGGAATGACCCCACACAAGATGGTTCTGACCGGAAGGAGGCCCTGGGAGTCAGAGGGACTCTGCAGGAAGTCCCACGGCCACCCTGCCGTCCCCCTCCCGCCCCCCGTGCCCTGACCACGCTCCGGGATGGAATACTACCTTGTAGCATATGCTGGTTGTACTTCATGAGGGTTGCGACGGTCAGACCAGAAAAACAGCAGTCTATCAAATTTGGGTTCAATGTCAGCAAACTGGGCTTTGCCTTCTGGGAAAATTCGAAGTATACCTCCACTTACCTAGGGAGAGAGCCAAACGTGTGAGAACAGCAGCAGAGACGCTCCGGCCTACGTCTAGGGAGAAGGTGCTGCACAGGTCACGCTCTGCACTGGATCCCTCACGCGTGGTCTCCACAGCAAGGCACGGGCGAGCCAGCGCCTTCCCTGACGGCTCTCGGAGTTCTGTGGAGACTCAGGAAACCCACAACCAGGATCTGAATTCAAAAGCCCTGAACGATTCTGAATGTGAAAAGCAGTAAGCTGTCTTGCTGACGTGTGCTCACGGCCTGCTCCACACCCTCGACAGGGAGACCTGTGAAGGCACGGAGGGCTGGTGACTGTCAACCCCAGGGTTCCCTCTCAAGTTCAAGGACACTTGCTGGGGCAGTTGCACACTTAGTGCCCCTAGGGAACTGCACACATGGGTGAGGTGGCTCTGCTCACTGCCACCATCAGCCCACTGCTCACTGTCCAGACCAGATGGCAGGTGACAACACCCTCAAGGTCCCCCAAAGGGCTACTCTCATCACCCGAACACACCACGCTGGCTTGCAGCCAGGTGCTGACTGAGCGCCAGCAGCTCTGGGAGCTGTGTGGCCCAGGCAGAGAGCAGGGAGCAAGGCGGCAGTCCAGCAGAAAACACCCACTGGGGCGCCAACCCCGAGGACCGGAACCCCTAGGCAGGGAGACTTCCACCACCTGGTGCAGCACAGGAAGCTGAGCACAGGGCACAGCAAGGCCTCCAGGAGCCTGTGGGCTTGTCCTGGGTGCCGAGGTGCCAGCTCCTGGGACCTGGCCGCCTCCCTCAGGTCCTGAGGCTGAGTCCCTGGGCGTCCCGTGAGCCTCTGAAGAGGCTCCAGACTGGAGCTGGGAGCGTCTCCTCTTCGCTGGGCCCGTGGCAGGTGCCCACAGACAGCATCTAAGAGTGGTGGCTGGAGCCTCCGCTCCTCCCTGGGACCCTCCCCGCCGCTCGCCCGGCTGTGCCTGTCCCTCTGCTGAGCTGTGCCCCTGAGGGTGCGCTGATCCAGCTCCCAGGACGATGGCTGACCCTGCCCACCCTCGGTGCCTGACTACACAAACACCACAGGCTGCTTTCTGCGTTATTTACAGCCGGAATGGCCTTACCTAGGTCAGGTGAGATCAAGATCAGCCCGGAGAGCACCTACCGAGATCCAGAATAGGTGCTGATCAAACATGTCTCTAGCTTTCCCGTTATTCACAAAATCTAACCAGAACGTCAATCTTCAGGTTTTGCCTGAGGCCACACCCACCCGTTGGACCTGGGCAGACGCGGTACCACGGCACCTCTCCGTTTCAAGCTCGGAGGCCCGGGGGAGACCGTGCTTGCTGACATGCTGCAGATCTGCTGAGTGGTAAACTCCCTCCACCCTGAACCTGCCCCAGGACAGAGGGGACTCTGAACCAGAAGGTCGTGGGCACAACTGCAGCCCCGAGAGCCTAAGGGAGGACCTGACTGCCCTGTGTTAGTCTCACTCAGGGAGGTGGACGTCAGTGCCCTGAGGACAGGGTGCTCGGTTGCTCGTACCTTGGCGTCCCAGTCTTTATTCAGATAGTATATGCACGTCACACATCTTCCATCTCCGTTTGGGTTATCAACGTGCCGAACGTAACCAGTCCCGTTGCCGGGGTAACAAGCAACCATGGCCTGCAATAAGGAAATGGTTTAAAGTCCGCGGATGAACAGAGGGATGTGAGACCCTCCGCGGCGCGGATGCTTCTGCCTGAGGCACACTTTGTCGACGAGCAGAGGAGGGCCGTCTCCCACTGACCTGCACCCAGAACACAGGACAGCGGCACCGTGGTGGACAGACCCTCGTCCCCCCATGGCACTCGAAAGCCAGCACCCTGCTCAGAGCAACATGGGGGAGAGGGTTCAGGCCCACGACCCCCTCCCCGCATCCTGAGGAGCAAGGCCAGCTGGCGGCCCTGCCCCTCAGGGAGTCCTCCCCAGGCTCCTCAGAACACCCCAGCGCTCTGGAGGGCACCCGCCGTGGTGGGCACAATTCAGACACTCAGCTCCACGTGTTGGTCCCTCTAATGTCAGCGATTAAAAAACGAGTGGACAGATCAGCGTCCACTGGCCCTCTTTGATGGGAAGACCATTTCTTGGCTCGGCTTATAACATTACCTAGCGCAGGGCAGGGAGGGAGAACCAGGACGCGGGAGAGGCCCGAACAGCACCCTCTGGAGCGCGAATAGAAGGCAACTGAAACTGTCAGGAGCGGAAAGCAGAAGGGTGGCCAAGGTTCCCAGTCCCTCCTGAAACCCTCCCTTGTGTACTCCAGTCGACGGATCGGCATGAAGCTTTCCAACACTGAATCACTCCAGCGTGACACTGAAGACAAAGGACCTACTGATGTTTAAAGTCACGTCCTGCTGCCCAGCGACACGGTCACTTGGTGACATCCCCAAGAACCCTCTGAAGCTCCATGTCCCCGGACAGCCTGACCGACTGCTCCTCCTTGGCACTGGCTGGCCACCCTGCGTCTTGCCTCTGCTCTTCCTACACAGGCACGACAAGCTCCCTCCTGGGCACGGAGGCTGGCAGTGCTGGGGAATGGCCCCGGACCAGATGGCCTCCAGAACGCTCGGGAGGCAACGCACTCGTGTCACTCGGCATCACCAGCTGCCAAGGCAAGGCGCACACAGCAGATCTCCAGTGACAGTGACCAGAGGGTGCTGGTGTAACAGCGTGGTCAGCCGGGCGCCTTGGTGACTCAAAACAGGCAGCCCAGGCCTTCTGTACAGTGACCTCCACTCAGAGCGCCGCCCCACGCCTCTCACCAAGGAGGAAAGGAAGTCCTCCCTACACTTGGCACCTGTGCACAGGACGCGCACTGGGGACAATGGAGGAGGAGACACAGTCCCTCACTCACCTGACCTGGCCTGGACACGTGTGATGGAAGCCAGGCAGTGGAATGTCTCTCCACAGACTTGATGGGAGTCGAGCTGGGCAGGTCGGGGCAGCAATGTTGGTGGGGCAGGGAGTCACAGGCCCAGGAGGCCACAGGAGCCCAGAGAGAGCGCCAGGCCACACAGGCTGCGGGCCTGCAGCAAGCCAAGGTGGGCACTGTGGACACTGCTCTAGAGGATCTGTTCAACCCCAGGTGACCACAAAGGCAACCGCGATACCCAGCACTGCCTGCACAGCGCCAGCAAGGTGCCCACCCAATACCCAGCATCACCCACAGAGCGCCAGCTGGGTGCCCACACAGTACCCAGCTCACCCGCACAGCGCCAGCTGGGTGCTTACCACAGTACCCAGCATCTCCCGCACAATGCCAGCTGGATGCCCACCCAGTACCCAGCATCGCCCGCATGGTGCCAGCTGGATGCCCACCCAGTACCCAGCTCACCCACACAGCACCAGCTGGATGCCC
>JAJEJO010052092.1:31584-48219 GCA_020662805.1 Glaucomys volans | reverse complement strand
ACCCAGCATCACCGGCACAGCACCAGCTGGGTGCCCACCCAGTACCCTGCTCACCTGCACAGTGTCAGCTGGATGCCCACCCAGTACCCAGTTCACCTGCACAGCGCCAGTTGGGTGCTTACCACAGTACCCAGCATCGCCCGCACAGCGCCAGCTGGATGCCCACCCAGTACCCTGCTCACCCGTACAATGCCAGCTGGGTGCTTACCACAGTACCCAGCATCACCCACACAGCACCAGCTGGATGCCCACCCAGTACCCAGCTCACCTGCACAATGCCAGCTGGGTGCTTACCACAGTACCCAGCATTGCCCGCACAGCACCAGCTGGGTGCCCACCCAGCACCAGCATTGCCCACACAGTGCCAGCTGGGTGCTTACCACAGTACCCAGCAGCGCCTGCACGGTGCCAGCTGGGTGCCCACCCAGTACCCAGCGTTGCCCACACGGCGTCACCGTGTGCTCACCACTAGCCAAGCCCACTCTCAGTAATCTGCCTTCCAGCTAAGGTGACACAGACGAGGCCAAGGCTACCATGTCCTCACCTTGCAGAACTCGAGGGCAGCCGGGGCAGGGAGGTCAGTGAGCCAGTGGACAGGGGGCCAGGGAGGCGGTGCTAGAGCCACCTGCCCAACACCACAGACCAGGCCGGGCAGCACCAGACCCAGTGAGGAACCGAGGCAGCCGAGACAGAGGAGAGGCCAAGAGGGATCTCCTGAAGGCAGAGACCGTGACTCGACAGGGACCTGGGTGGACAAGCCTCAGGAGGACTGGGCAGATGAGCAGACAGCACCCAGGTGAGTGCGCCCAGCAAAATCCAGGCGCCAGGCGCTCCTCAGCAGCAGTCAGGAGGAGCCCGCCACCCCGGAAGACGTGAGGGTCATGCTGAGCACGGAGTGCCACCCGGGAAACGGGAGGCCAGGCGGGGTCTGCCCAACCTTGGCCCCAGGCAGGGCTCTGCGGTTGCCTCCACCTGGATTCCAGGTGAGACTTGGAAAAGGCGAAAGCAGAGTTTCAGACTTCTAAAGCACGTCAAGGGCTGGGGCTGGGCTCAGAGGTGGAGCGCTCACCCAGCAGGCGTGAGGCCTGGGTTCCGTCCTCGGCACCACACAACGGTAAACGGTAAAGGGATCGTGTCCACCTATGGCTAAAACGAAATATTAACGAAATAAAGGAAAAAGCACGTCAAGTGCTCCAGTCCCTGATGGAGCTGGTCACCTCTCTCCGAGCATGCTTCTCAGGGTGGCTGCCACCACCAAGGTCCCTGTCCTCTGCGAGGGGACATTGAGAACGAGACAGCAGAGGGGTGGGGTGCCCCTGGGCTGCACCTAACCTGCCCACTCAACCAACTCCCAGCACCAGCACCAGGAGAGGCAGCCGTCCACGGCTCTGTCCAGGACAAGGTGGACACTGTGGCACCCCACACGCTTGGAAACCCGAGAAGAAGCGATGAGATCCGTGTGGTTCTGAGGTCCCAGTCCTCCTCGGACCCTGGAGACACCAGCCTGGACTTCCCGCTCCCCGTGGGGAGACCCACTTACACCCGAGGACGAGCACCAGCTGCCCCTGTACTCGACACGCGGGGCGAGGACGTGCTCAAGCAGACACCTGCAGGCACCGGCTGTGGCGCTGACGGGACGCCCCTGGGCCTGCTGCTGCTCTGGTCTGGGGCTTCCTTCCCCTCCCTGAAGGGAATTCTTCAAAAACAGAAAGGGAGAGCTAAGAGGACGGAACTCTGACCATCAGCCATTCCCTTGAAGGAGGGCAAAGGTTCAGATGATCTGGCCACAACCTGGGCACCAGCGCCCGGCCTCCTCCCAGGGCCACCCTCGGGGCAGGCACCAGGATTCTCCCGTTCAGAGAAGCCCAGGGGGAGATCTGCCAGGTGGGAAGGGCAGAGGTGGGACAGGGCCGGGCGGATTCCTCCCCAGCTCCTCAGACGCCTGATGGCCAGAGTGGATGGCAGGGCCCGGGCTGCCTGGAGACGTGCCACGCTGCATCCCCACTCGGCGGCCGGGCAGTGGAGGCTCCCCACCCGGGAAGCACGTCGGGCAGCAGGAACAAGAGGCTGAGCAGGGGCTCCATGTGGGGAGGAGGGTGGTCGGGACAGGCGGAGGACAGGCGTCCTCCGCAGGGACCCTCCGCTGTGCAGCCGAGGTTAGCAAACCCAGCTCAGGTTAGCAAACCTTATTTGGCAAAATGCGCAGCAGAACATCACCGATAGCTCCGTGCCGCTCAGGCGCCAGTGACTGGTGAACGGGCCAGGAGGAAGGACGGGCCACGCGGACTTGAAGTTTTAACTTCCTTATTTGCCAAATAAGCTGCAATGCTGAGCATAACACAGTGCACCGCACAGGCTCGGCTCCCTGCAGGGGCAGCTTCCGACTCCGTGCGTCTGAGGAGAAAGGAGGACCTGGTGCGATGTGGCCTGGCCACAGACCAGCCACCAGGAAGAAGGCACAGCTGGTCCCAGCCAAGGTGGCCGAGCAGAGGCCACTGCAAAGAGTGGCCCAAAAGCAAAGGCACAAGGTCATGAAGACAGGGAAGGCATGGTGACATGCCGAGGGGCTGGCACAGTCCTGGGGGGGACAGGCTGGAGTACGGGTGGACTTGGACAGACTCCAAAGTGCCTTTATTTCATCTTCGTGTGGACTGAACCCAGGGGCTCTTTACCACTGGGCTACTTCCCCAGCCCTCATCATTTTTAAGACAGGATCTCACTAGGTTGCTAAGGCTCTGGCCTTAGCCAATTTGCCATCCTCCTGCCTCAGCCTCCCTACTTGCTGGGGTTCCAGCACCAGCCCTAAATGCCTTCCTAGGAGCACATCATTTATTCAATATACACAGAGAGCCCTCATGTTGAAGGTAGGGGGTGATGTGGTCAGAACTGTGCCTCAAAAACACAGCAGTGGCCCCTGAGATGGACGAGGGGAAGAATGACACAGGAAAGACCAGGCGGAACAGAGCCCTGGGGATGCGGGGAGACGACAAAGACCTCCCGGGAAGGGTGGGAGGGGCCAGAGGCCGGCAGAACATAAGCAGGAGCCTGCAGCAGATGGAGAGGGGCAGAGGAGTGTCCGAGTCCACACACTGAGCACGCCATGCAGGCGGGCGGGCCGGCCGCCGGCTCCTCCAAGGTAGTTGGAAACGCAAGTCATCAGCAACAAGGCCCAGCTGGACATGCGGACTGGGGGCCGTCTTCTGGGGTTGCCAGTGATGGCGGGGGCCGATTCCAAGGAGTGAACCCACCGAGAGGAAGAGCTCCCCCAGCCTGTGGCCTCCCGATCACAGGAATGGTGGCAGCTGAGTGCCACCAATGGTGGCAGCCCTGCTGGCTTTGTCACCGACTCACTGACTGCTTTTTACCTGCTGCAAATGTCGGGCTCAGAGGAACTCTTCCCAGGCTTGGAGTGACAGTGGTCTGGCTCCATCCGTCCCAACACCAGGTGATTCCGACACCGGGCCCCCGCACACCCGCAGTGGAGGCAGAACTTTTTCTTTTTTTAAATCTTTTATTTTATTTGTATGAGGTGCTGAGAATCGAACCCAGGGCCTCACGCATGCCAGGCAAGTGCTCCACCACTGAGCCACAGCTCCAGTCCAAGTCGGAACTTCTTGCCGGCGTGTTCTGACGCCTGCCCACCGCCCACCGGCCACTGGCCCTGCTGGCCCAGGCATGACGCTTTACTCTAAGAAACTGCTCGATTTGATAAGTAAAAATTTGTCTTTTCAACGTTTTGATTACATCTTACACTTGTAAAAGAAAGCCCTTTCCTCGTTCTTGGCCGCTAGCTCTGGACTGCCACCTGCCCGCACCCCCTCCGCCAGCTGCCGGTCCTTCCTCCACTCAGGTTCAAGAGCTCCTGCTCCTGGCCGCCCCAGATGCACAGCGACATCTGCGCACCCTCTCTGGGCCCCTCTGCAGTGTTTCAACGTGAGCTACTCACTGCAGCGGGAAGGCAGAGCCCAAGCACGCTTGAGGGACAGTCCACACAGGAGGTTAACAGGCAAATGTGACCAGAGGCACTGGTGGTACCGGGAAGCTTCCAATCAACCCCACTCCAGCTAGACCAGAGTCCTGCTGTCCCCAAGCCAGAGACTCGTGATGGGCAGTGGGTGTCAGAAGTTACTGCGGTGTCACAAAGAGAGGTTTGCCCAGACCTCATCCCCGGCCCCACTCCTACGGGGGTCCTCGCGGGCCACTCTGGTGGGTCCTGGGTGTGCACCCAGGCCTCGGGGTCCGCCTGCTGGCTCAGTGGTTCGTTCCCCACCAGGGAATTCTGCTGCTGGATGCCACTAGGATAAGCTGGATCAAAAGCCAGAGAGCACTTCCACCTTGAACGAACCTCCCTGAAGTGCTCATCAAGGTCCCGAGAAGCCGGGATGCACGCCTGTAATCCCAGCACTTGGGAGGCTGAGTCAGGAGGATCGTGAGTTCAAAGCCAGCCTCAGCAACTTAGCGAGGCCCTAAGCAACTCAGTGAGACCCTGTCTCTAAATAAAGTACAAAATAGGGCTGGGGATGTGGCTCAGTGGCCGAGTGTCCCTGAGTTCAATCCCTGGTTCCAAAAAAAAAAGGTCCCGAGAGGATGAGAGAAGGGCCGGCACTCCGAGGCACCTGCCTCTGCTTGCTGGCAAGTCGCCCGCCCCGCGTCGGACGTGCATCAGCAGCTGTGCGGGAGGAGCACGGCGGCAGCGGCTCTGGAAAAGAGCTGAGGACGGTCACGCGGGAGACCGCTGTGCCCAGCATCTGGTGACAAAGATCCTGGGAGCTCCCTCCAAGCTGTCCAGGTGCGAAGGCAACCAGCGAGCAGAGTCCTGGAGGGTAAAAATAAGTCTGCCAGACGGGGGCAGACGCCAAGGAGCAGGAACAGGACGTTCACACTGCGGGGATGACACAGGGTCCCCAGCACACGCTGGCAGGTGAAGTGCTGAGGCTGCAGCTCGAGGTGTCAGGACTCGCTGAGGAGTCCGCCTCCAGGGCTGCTGCCCCACACCCCTTCCCCAGGCCCTCCACCTGGGCTCCTGGCCCTGCCCCACGCCCCACGCCCTCCACCTGGGCTGCTGCCCATGCACCCCAACCCCAGCCCGCCCAGCCCTTCCACCTGGAGTCGGGAGTCAAGGTACAGGACGAGGCCTGAAACCTGTCCTTTTAACTCTCAGCTCTGGTTGGCAGAGTTGGGATTGAAATAAAATAAAATTGTGTCTCAATTTCTCAAAGGCCATCCTGGCTACTTGTGGAGATGGCGTGGAACAGAGGTACCGACACAGCGAGGACGGAGTGGCAGCACAGGTGTGGCGGCCACGGCACCACGGAGAATGCAGGGCACCAGCCGTGGCTCAGACACGGCCATCCTGGACACCCAGCCAGCCCGTCTCAGAACCAGAAGGGCGGGGCCGGGTTGGCCGTGGCAGAGCACGTGCCTGGCAGGTGCCAAGCCTGCAGAACGGGCGACAGAGAGGCAAGAGCGTCCTTTGGAAACCAAGCCTCCCGACATCCACAACAGCCAGGAGCAGTGGCGCTCAGATGTCATCCCAAAGCCTCGGGAGGCTGAGGCCAGCCTGGGCCACCTGGCAAGACCCCACCTCAAAATAAGGAATTACAAGGTCTGGGGTCAGCCCAGCGGTGGGGCTCCCTGGGTTCAGCGCCCGGCGCGGGTGAGGCCATCTGCCTGTCTGTCTGTCTCCCTGTGATGCGCCTCTCTGTGAGGTGCTCATTCGTTCGGCAGGTGCTGACTGAGCACCGGTACCTGTCCAGCACCATTCTAGGTGCTGGGATGTACTGATGAATGGAAAGGCAAAAGGTAACTGCCCCAGGACCTCGCTGGAGCAGGAGGGCAAGGGACCGGAAGGTGGTGGTGTGTTAGATGCTGGGTTATGGAGAGGTGGAGGGGAACGTGCTGCTGAGGGCTGGGCATCCACAGAGCCGGTGGCCTGAGAGGGACGGCCCTGCGCCCAGCGCGTAGGAGTCCAGGAGCTGGAGAGGAGGGGATGGCAGGTGACCTGGATGAGGCAAGGAAGGGAGGGGCAGTCGGGAGGCTGAGCAGCCTGTCCTCCCCAGGAAACGTCCACGGGCAGGGCACTGGCTTGGTCACAAGCTGAGCTGCCAAGAGCCCAGACGGTGCTCAGGTCTTAACCTTTCCCATCCTGCAGCCCCAGGGTGGAGAGAGCGATGCTGGCGGAGCAGAGGCAGGAGACCAGCCCAGCCCGGTGGTCAGGACGCCAGTGACTCTGCTCGGACCCCGTGGTGCCAAGGGGCTGGGTGCTTGCTCCCTGCTGAAGGCAGGATGAGCAGTGCTTCCAGAGAGAGGGGTACGGGCGGCCGGCTCTTGGCTCCAGCAACTAGAAAACGCAACAACCACAGACAATGAGGAGGACGGGGGTGGTCACACGGCTGGAGATGGGTGGACAGTCAGTGAGGCCACCGGGACTGGTGCCCATTCCTGGCATTTCAACAAGCACAAGCACAGGATCCACACGAGCGGCATGCAGCCTGGGGCCTCAGCAGAGCTGGGTGGGAAGGCTGCACGGGCTGGCCAGGGAGGAGGCCGGGGATGCCCCAGAGGAAGGGCATGGACAAGCCCAGGGGCTGCTCAGCGAGTGGCACAGCATGGAAACAGGAGGCCCTGCTGGCCCCCGGGGCCACCGGAGCCTTCCCTGGGGGTAAGGGAGCCACCGCAGAGTCCTCAGCAGAAACCTGGAGGCCAGGCCCATGAGCAACAGGAATCCCAATGGCAGGGGGCAAGTTCCCCCGGCAGCAGAGTCTGGAGGCAGGACGGGGGGCGGCCAGCCTCGACCTCGAGAGCCGGGTCTGCGTGGAGCTCTTGCTGACCAGGTGCAGGTGCATTGGCTCAGGCTCTCGGCCGGCCGGAGGCAGGAGGGAAGCCTCGCTGCACGGTGTTCGCCCAGCTCTGCTGAAGAGCCGGCCCTCCAGCTGCCAGGGCACATGGTTGGCGGAAGGACCGGCTCTGGTCTTAGAAGACAGTGGGAGGGACGATCAGAAGTTCAGTGGATTAGACCAGGGGAGCGAAGGGAAGGGAGGGCGGGAGTGGAAAGGCGGGGACTGGAGGGATAGAACCTCCCTGTGCGCACAGGACACAGGGCCACGCCACGCCGCGTCCAACCACAGTGGGATCCTATCAGAGTCCACCACACTCCACGCATGTGGGGTCCGTCAAAACACCTGCCCGTGTGCATCTAAAAACAAGGGAGCTTCAAAAACGGGTCCTGCTTCAAACGACACCTCTACTCCACTCTCACCTCTGCCAGTGACTTGAAGGTTCTTTCCTTTCTCACACCATTCTTAGAAAACCTGCTGTCTAGACACCCTTACAGTATATTTCCAGGACTCCCAGTCCAGAGGGCAGATTCATGTATCATGATCTGGATCTTGTTTATCTTTCTATTTCGAGTACCAGACACCAGCACGCAGGTATCTATTGAATGAATCAATCGGTGACTTACCCTGAGAGCTGAGATGGAACCATGGCAGAGTAACACCAACTTGTTTTAATCTTGGTACTGGGGATTGAAGCCAGCGGTGCTTTATCACTGAATGACATCCCCAGTCCTTTTAATTGTTATGGCTTAATTTTGAGACACAGCCTCATTAAGTTGCTGAGGTGGGCCTCAGACTTAAGGTCCTCCTGCCTTAGCCTCCTGAGTGGCTGGGATCAGTGTGTGCCCCCACACCTGGCACAAACATTTTCAATGCAATTTAAAAAGAGCTAAGTGTGACCATCTTCTGCTAACAGATTGTAGATGCATTGTTAGCTTATGAAAAATAAATTTGCAGTTTAACCACTTCAAATTTACTTTCAAGGGATATTAAACACTTTGCCAGAGTCTGCAGTGCTCAGAGCAGATCCGAAGCCTGCATTTCTGGGCTGCATTAGAGGAAGGACACTAAGTGTTTAAAAACAAAAGAAGTAGGGCTGGGGGTGCAGCTCAGCTGGCAGGCACAGGGGAAAGGTGCGGGCCAGGCCAGGCCAGGCGCAGCAGGAAGGCGCGGGGGGAGGTGGGAGGCGCGAGGCTCAGAGGAGACACATGCTGGCAGGCTGCCAGTCACAGGGGCCAGGCAGATCAACAGGACACAACTCAGGTGCGTCTCCCGGCTTGCACAACTGCTCTCACCTCCAGGGAGGCAGCATGGAACATTGGGAGGAACACGGAGACTAAGCACACGGCTCCGGGCAGATCCTCCGCACCCGCCCTGCCAACCAGGCGCTGGCTGAGTCGCTCTGGGCAAGCCCGCTGACCTCTCTGAGCTAACCCTTGCCTGTGAAGTGAGATCACAGTGGCGCGCCCCGTGGGAAGCTAGCGAGCTAGCACGTGGACAGTGTGGACAGCGCTGCCCAGTTGTGCCCACGGCCCAGAGCTGGGAGGCCCTACGCAGGGGCCGTGTTGCTTGGAAGCTCAGCCAGGGCACAGCCTGGGGTCTTCGTCCTCCACCGACGCCTCACCATCAGATGGGATGCCCACCGTGAGCCAGACTCTGTGGCCCGTCTACTCTTCCTGTCCCATCTGTCCCACGCTGGCTGCCGGAGCAGTCTGCTCCATCTCCCTCCTTCCAGAGGGAAGGACGAAGCCTCCGACAGCTGACTTGCAGCCACACACTGGCCTCCGCGGCCGTGGCTTCCACTCCAGCTGCTGCACGTCCCTGCGGCCAAGCATGTGCCAGCGAAGTGCTCAAGAAACACTGCTGGACCAGAGGGAGAGACATGGCTCCCTGGACCAGCACAGCCCCTCCAGGAAGGGTGTCTGGTCACAGAGGAGGAAGTCATAGCCTCTGCCTGCACCCTGTGCGGCGAGGCCTCAGCCCACGTCCTCTAGCCCTGGTCTCCGTCCCTGGGGCCTGGAGCCGGGCACCTGGACGGCACGACCCTCCTGTCCAGCCCGGGTCGTGTTCCCAGGCAGAGGCTGGAAGGTTCGACCCCCACCCAGAGGTGGGCACCCCAGGGCCCCAATGTCCAGCCCAGCATGGCTTCCCTCCCACCACACCAACCGGGCAGTCAGCACCACAGCCTGCAGAGTGGACCCAGGGACGCGAAGCCGGCGAGTCCACAGAACAGGGCCTCAGGGAGGGTGAGGACATCAGCTTCTGGCCGCGCAACTCCAACAGGACACTCTCAGAAAAAGGACTCTGAAAGTAAAGGCCCCGAGGATCGGCTTTTCCACAGAAGGGTTCACAGATACACTCGAGGAGATTCTGAAACAGCTGTCACAAGGCTGAAGAGCAACTCGGACGTCCCCGAGCTCCAGAGATACCCAACGAAGCAGCCGAGGGCTGGTGTGGCGCAGGGGCAGGGCACTGGCCTGGCACACGGGAGGTCCCCAGCCGCACAGAAAAGAAACGCGCCACTGAATATCACCCTCCCAGGGGCACAAGAAGCTCTAGGGCTGCAGTGGAGGCTCAGAGGCGGCCCTGGGTTCCGTCCTCTGCACCACACAAATAAATACATAAAATAGAGGTACTGTGTCCATCTACAACTAAAAAAAATTTTAAAAAAAGACTAAATAGCTTTAAAAAATGTTTCAAAAATAAAGCTTTATGGCCAAGTATAAAAAACCACTTACGAGGTTAAAATACAAGGCAGAAAAAATCTTAAAAGAAAAAAAGCAGTTTAATTTCCATTATAACACTTAATGTGAATGGCTTTCAACAATACTAACAATTACTAAGATCCCCATGAATCCACACACTGGGAACTGCCGTCTTCCTGGACAGACAGCTCAGGTGGGGACCATGGGGAGAACAGGCAGCCACGCGTGCGGGCCAGACTGCCCACCACTTCCACCTGCAACGGGGAGGACCAGGCAGGACCCTTGCATGAGAGTCCATGCCGAGCTGGCGCAGTGGCACACGCCTGTCATCCCAGCAGCTCAGGAGGCTGCGGCAGGAGGATCACAAGTTCAAAGCCCGCCTCAGCAATGTAGCAAGGCCCTAAGCAACACAGTGAGACCTTGTCTCTAAATAAGGTATTTTTATAAAGGACTGGGGATGTGGCTCAGTGGTTAAGTGCCCCTGGGTCCAATCCCCAGTACTTTATAAAAAAAAAAAAAAAAGTGCCCACTTCTACTTGGAGAGTCTATGCCTATCTGAGCTCTACGCTCACCTAACAGTACCTCTTACTTAACAGCATCAGCTTCGAAGCCTACGCAGACATGAATCCACACTTACCTAGTCCATGTTTACCTGGCAGTACCCTAGCCTCAAGGGCAGTGTGCAGATAAAGGCAGAAGACAGCCCTGACCCCTCTGCTGATGGTCTCACCCGCCCCGGTGTGGACAGCAGCTTTGGTCTGCCCAGCATCCACTGCCTCCAGTCTCCCTGGGGACCCTTGGCACGGCCCTCAGCCCCTGCACAGGTGAGGTTCACTCTGCCCTCCAGGGGGCATGTGGCCCAAGCCTGGTGGGGCTCAGCGCTGGCTGCAGTAAGTCAAAGCAATGGGCTGGCGCAGGATCTCTGCTGAACCCCCCGAGGAGGGGCTCCCTTTTTTGGTGCACGTCCAGGAGGTAACAGCAAAACCAGGGCACGTCCTGCTGTCCCCTAAGCAGAGCTTGCAAGACAGCAGCTAAAGAGAAAAGTGGAGAGACCCAGCTGACGTTGCCTGAGCCTTGGCTGATGGAGCCTTCCGACAGCTGGAACCAAGGGCTGCAATTCACCCACAAATCTCCTTTCCAGTTTGCACACACCTGGCCGAGGGATCCTTCTGCTTTGGACATTCCACCTGAGAAAATCAAGCACCCCTGGTACCAGTTGGCACCCAGAAGCTGTGGCTGGGGATACAGCAGAGCTCAGCACGGAGGGCGTGGACCTGAGTCCTAATCCCGGTTCTAGCAAACACTGGATACGTGACTGTGGGCATTTGCCCAAACCTACTTCCTCCTCTGTGGCCTGGTTTGGTTTCCACCTCGAAGAGCCTAGGAATGGACGGGGCCATGTGTGCACATGGCTCGCTCCTCTGCCTGCCGATGAAAGGACCCTGGCTGGACCAGCCAAGCTGAGACCACACTACTGATCCCAAACCAGTCTTCACGCCTGACCTCCTGTCCCCCCTGGAATGGGGCACGCAGGGTCTCGCCTCACCCAGCCTCCACACCATCCTCACTGAGGCTGTTCCCTGTCCACTAACACCATTCCCTGCAGTTGTCCTTGGGTGACACTGTCCACTAAGCCATGACAGTCCTGCTGGACAGCTGCAGCCAGACAGGAGTTTTCCTCCACGGTGATGGGGTGAGGGCCGCTGCTCCAGCTTCAGGGCAGAGGCCTCTCCACGGGCTCCCAGGAGACAGGGCCCAGCGGCGGCCTCCCTGCTCTGCCCCCGTGTGCAGGGTGGCTGCTGCCAGCTGGCTTTGTCCTCCGCCTCAGGCTGCAAACAAACACGATGACATGAGTCCGATCCTCGTGGCCCCTGCACTGGCCACTCGGCACCACTGGAAAAGTCACAGCCGTGCAGTGACAACCCAGGAGTCTCTGAGCTCACGGGGCCTCGGGGGCCTTAGGCTCCTTGGCGTTGCTCAAGTGGCCACTCCAGGCTGCTCGGACGCCCCGCCCAGCCGCTGTTTCAGCTCCCCTCCTGACTCCTGGCAAGGCTTCTCACTCCCCAGGCCTCCCGCGGAAGGCTCCGGACTTCTCACCCCGCCCGTATCTAAATGCACCGGTATCTATAACCCCACGTGGCGCCAGCCAGACTGCTGCCCGGAAGCTGCTCAGAGGTGCCAGGACAGACGGAGGGCGGTGTGGCTTCCTCGCACTGGGCAGCTCCAGCCTCTGCCGAGCAGTCGTGCGCGCACATCACGGGACCTCGCGGGAAGCCCCTGTGCCGGGCAGTCTGCGGTGGGCGCAGGCTCCGCGCCTCCTCCAATAAACTGATGCTGCTGGCTTGAGGGCAGCGCCAGAGGCAGGGTGTCACCCATGCGCCAGGGCACGGCGCCACCTCTGCTCCTCCATCAGCTGCCCGTCCACCTGCCCGCGTGAGTCCTTTGATGCACTTACTGTTGTCCAACCTTCCAGCTCTGCTCGGCTCTCGGCAACGTCCGAGGGGAGCCTCTGCCCTGGTCCCCCAACTTTCTTTAGCATCTCGCTCATTTTTCCGTGGCACCCCTAGGCCTAAAGGAACCCCTACAGCTCACTTCACCCAGGAGGAAGGGCCAAGTGCTCGGTGAGTGTTTAAGACCAGACTGGCGCAGTCCTCAAGCCCTGGGGCCAGACTGCAGCTGGCGGCCGGCTCCGCTGCGCAGCCAGACCTGCCTCTCGACGGCAAGTGCTGAAGACCCAGTCTCACAAAGCAGGGTCAACAGGAGGGGTGCAGTGACCTGGGCGGTGGTGTGCAGCGGTGCTGGTGCTCTTCCTCTGAAACCTGAACCCAAGGCCCACACTGCCCCTCTACTCCTCTCAGGCAGCCCGCCCTTCGCAGAGGCCACCTCTGCTCCACCAGTTTCCCTGCAGCGGTGGTCCCTGATGTCCTTTCCCTCTCCTCATCCAACAGCAGAGCCACTCAAAGGTCCTCGCAGGACTCCTGTGGACCTCTCCAGCCACCACCTCCGTCCGTCTCAACAGAGTCCTGACCCAGGTGTAGGCTCCTCCAACCGGCCGCCCCGGCGTGGCTGGGATGCAGAGGACTCACCAGACGGGACGAGGGCACCGTGCCATTCCGTGCCGAGGTGCGGGCGGGGGGCCCAGCACACACAGGAAGGAGCAGGTCTCAGAGGGAGAGGACAGAGGATCAGCCTGCTAGGACTTGGCAGACAGGGGACACCTCATGGTGCAGGAAGGTGAGGGGCTGCACAGTGGGGCCAAGAACCCCAGACGCAGCGGGATGTGGGGAGAGCTGCAAGGGGGTGGAGCAAGGACCCCACCCGGCACCTGCCGCGAGCCAGTGAAGGAGCCACTCCTGTCCAGGGCTGCAAACGGGTCTGGGAGGACTCGGGAGATTTAGACTCCAAGGCCTGACAGCTGGTGCGTGGAGGGGGCAGGGCTGAAAGGCATCTGCTCAACGCCAACGCGGGGCTTGCACAACACCGCCGGGGCCTGGTATCAGCTCCCAGGAGGGAACCAGGGCGGTGCCGAGAGGGAGAAGGCGCCAGCAGAGGGCAGCGCCTGCTGGGGGAGCCATGGGCACTCAGCACGTGGGCACGGGGCTCCATGGACCTCAGCAGCTAACCGTCCAGGCTCAGCTGCCACGGCAAGGCGTGCGGCCCAAGAAACCAACCAGAAGTGAGACCGACGATGGGCGGGCACCACACGCTACCAAACGCAGGGTTGGCCGAGCCGTCCATTCCCAGCCTGGACCCCACACACTCATGGGTCCTGGGCTGAAGGGCAGACGGAGCAAGGAGGATGGCAGACGGGAAGCAGACCCTCCCATTGGGCATAAGGACTCCAGAAGCCTCCCCCTGGTTTCCGATCTGCCTGCCGGGCAGCCTTACTGAGGCTGAGCGATTCAAGGCGTGGAGGCAGAGGGTGCAAGCTCCTTAAGCCCTAGGAAGAGGCGACATGGTGTCAATCAGAAAAACGTGGCCCTCCCTTCACAGCTGGTGTGGTGGGCTTGGAGGGCATGAGACATGGGACGGAGGCTGTTACGTCCCTTATCGACCCCGTGGACCCACCAGGTTTTCAGACCACACGTGAACTGGGGCCTTTGGCCGGGACTCCGACTCTGTGCTGCGGTGGCCTTGCTGCCACCCAACCAGCACAAACGTGGGCACTTGCCCACAGCGCCTGGTCTCCCACCTCCTCCCTGGAGCAGCGTCGGTTCTTCTGATCTCGCCTTCCGGGTGTGACGAGGGTGGCACTTCACATGGTGTCAGTCCTGCTCAGCCCAGGGCCCGGTGACACGGGACCGTGCATGCACGGGTCTCTGGGGAAGTGCCTGGGCACCCTGCTCTCTGCTTCTCCACTGGATTCTGGAGGTCTGAGTTACAAGAACCCTACACAGTCTGGAGGGGACACTGTCCTCAGATCACTGTGAACATTTTCTCCCCAAAACATTTGTCTTTTCACTTTTTAAATTCCATATTTAAGTGTTGACAAAATCCAAGTTATGCGTTTTCCTCTTTTATGGTCCATCTTTTCCATGTCCTAGGAAATCTTCGTCTATCTCTACGTCACGGGGATTTCCTCTGTTTTTTTTTCCCCCTGGGGATTGACTGAGCCTGTGGGCACTTTATCTCTCTGAGCTACATCCCCAGTCTTTTTTAGGAGGGTCGTCCTCTTTTCTTTTGAAGTTTTAAGGGTTTCATACATTGAGGCCAATGATCCATTCTGAATTAATTTTTACATGGTATGATGAAAAGCTCAAGGTGCATTATTTCCATAAGCAATCCACCACCATTTTCTGAAAAGAACCACATCCTACATTGAGCCATCTTGTCATCTTTATTTAAGAAGGAAACCAAGGCTGGGGGTGTGGCTCAGTGGTAGGACACTTGCTGTCCAGGAGTGAGATCCTGCCTCGGGTCCCCAGCTCAGGAGTGGGATTTCGGGAGTGGGTGTCTACTTCTGAGCTCTTAGTCCGGCTCCTGTGAGCTATATCCATTTCTTCTCCGACCCACAGGTTAATTCTCATGTGTGGAATTTTTACAATTTCTTTTTCTTTTCTTTCCTCCCCACACTGGGCACTCCCTCCGCCCAGGGGCCACCAGCCTGCTCTCCATTCTCACTTCTGATTTAACTCCGCTGGATGAAGAACCCCCACTCTTCTCCGAGAGACTTCAGTCCAGGCTTCTTGAGTCGTGCCCCATGGTCCAGCACGTGCTGCCCATGTTGTGCCCTGGCCAGTGCTGTCATGGAAGGGGCCCTACAGACGACAGCGAGGTCCAGCTGTGATAGCTCTGGACGTGTCTACATCCCCAAGATCTTCTGTTGACTTATTCCGACAACTACTAAGAAAGCTGTCGAAACCTCCAGCTGCTGCAATCGCTAATTCGTCATCTGCTTCTTTGGATTCTGTCAGGGTGGCATTTTGGAGCACCCTAGTATCTTTACAATCAGGAAACAAAGTCACGATCACAGCAGCGACCTTCGTCCCATGACGTGGAGATCTTCAGTCTGAACACGCAGTTCGAAAACTCAAAAGAACAAATGCTTCGATGGCGAGGGTTCAAGCTCACTTACGTTGCTCAGGGTCATTGCTCCTCGACACAGACCCGCAGGGTCTGGACTTCCTTAAGGAAGCGTGCACGTGGACACGTGGAGTCTGGCTTCGATTCCCCCTGAACCCTCATTTTCCAGGCATAGCTCTACCTCTTCTGTAAGGAGATGAGACCAGTTTATTCAGCACCAAGTTAAAAAGCCACGACGGCCCCCACTGCACAGAAGCAGCCCAGCCTCAGGTTTCACGTCTCCACTGCTAAAAAGCCTCAGAACGACCCATTTCAGGAGCAAGTGTGGCCCTAGAGCGACTTCCTAGGGAGGAGCTGCACAGTCCCCCGCAGGCACCTGCTGCTCTGGGCCAAGTCCGGCAGGGCCACATCCAGCCCCACTGACGCCGCGTGACTCCAGAGATGGGGCAACAGCCAGCAAAGGCTCGGCGGCGGGCAGAAGCCACGAGGCTGATGCAAAATCAGGCAGAGCCCAAAGGCCCGCGCTCTTCCAGGGAAGCAGAAATGACTTCTAGGATTCTGTTTTTAAAGTGTCCTATTAAATCAGACTACATGGCTAAAAAAAGAAATGCTGAGTAACTGACAAGACACAATCAGACCCACGCCTGAGAACCAGGCGAGGCCAGGCAGCAAGGACGAACTCGCGTGAGATCCACCCACTCTTTCTAGCTGATCTGCAGCCACAACCAGCTTCTAAAATTAATTAACATCTAAGGAATTCCATTTGCAAATGCAGCCTAAATAATTAAATGCGTGAATACCAATAAAACATTCATTGCCTTGGACTCATCCTGCCCAGGGGAGCCCCCAGGGACTGAGCCTGGGTGAAGGTGCCCCTCGGGGGTCCTCTTCACCCCCACATGCTCGAGAGACCCCTCCCAGTCAGCGGCTCTGTGCCAGGGGCCTGCACAACAATGCGCAAGTGTCACCTCACAGGAAGGCCCGACGTCCCGGTGGGTGGACAGCAACATCACCAGGGACAGAGAGGGGGCACAGGGCAGAGTCCTGTCACCTGGACGCCCCGGCCACATCCACGCAAGCACCTTCCAGAAAGCGCCTCATGGGAGCTCGCATCGCAGCTCTCTGTTCTCTTGAGTGGTCAGTGGCCCCTCGCTTTACCCACATGTGGGCTGGGTGTTGAACCCAGGGCCTCACATGGGCCAGGCAAGCGCTCCACCACTGAGCCACAGCCCAGCCCCTGGACAGCTCTTCTGTTACCAGGTCCCCGCTCCTCCTGCTGACAGGTGGAGACTGAGGGGTCACCACGGGCCATGCGCTGTCAAAGCAGGGAGAGCCAGAGGACCGCACCGGGGCGGCTCCTTCCTCCCCTGGCTCAGCCCACACTCACCTCCCTCTCCCACACAACTCAGGAGGAGGGACAGCCGCGGGGCTCCTCTGCCCAGCTGCTCCTGGAGGGCAGCGTGTGGGCAGCCTCCCACAAGCCTGGGACACCGGGACAATGCCAGCAGGCAAGTCCAGAGCACTCTGAACCCAGCAAAGCGACCTGTGGGCACTCCAGTCTCACCTGGTGG
>JAJEJO010052092.1:20884-31574 GCA_020662805.1 Glaucomys volans | reverse complement strand
TGGTGGCGAGGTCCCTGCCCTCCAGTCTCACCTGGTGGCGAGGTCCCCGCACTCCAGTCTCACTGGGCTTCCTCCTACACACACCAGCCACCTTCACTTCCGTCCCCAACAGGACCAGGCAGGTGACATCTTTCAGGGCTCTGCACACACACACTCCTGGTCCCAAGGTGTAACTGGGGCTCCTGGCTCTGGCTCTGTCACTAGGTTGACACTCTGGTGGGGGAAGCTCCAGGGACGGCAGCCTTGAGGCCACCTGCCAGCAGCCCTTCCTTCTGTTTAGTGTGGGTTTTCTGAACTGCGTCACCACTTAACCTGAAGCTCTGCGAGCACGTTCATTCCAGGTTGAGAGTGGCGGCTTCATCAGATCCCAAGGGATCCACAGCCAAGCCACGCTGTGGAACACTAGCTGAACTGCCTTAGAGAGCTTGGCAGACAGCTGGCCGGGGCGCTGTGTCATTGTCACATGCGATTTCTAGCCAAAAATGTCCTTTATTCAAGAACTTTTACTCCAGAACACTCTGGACTGTAACCACCCCAGACAACCATGCCTCACACACCCGTTACCCGTGGTATGAATGAACTCAGGCCACTGCCCTCAAAACTCCACACGGGGATGAACACCTGTCTCTAAGTGTCGAAATCAAGCAGATCTGGTGGGCGGCCTTGTGGAAGGGTGAAAACTGGCAAAAGCAGGGCACAGTGGCGTGGCCCTTAATCCCAGTCAGTCGGGAGGCTGAGGCAGGAGGATCTCGAGTTCAGCCAGCCTCAGCAATGTAGTGAGACCCTGTTTCTAGGTAAAAGTTTTAAAATGGTGGGGGAGGGCTCAGGATGTGCTCAGTGGGAAAGCACCCCAGGTACCAAGGCCAGTGGAGGCAATGGGTTGGTTCCTGTCACCTGCACTCACGTGGCCTCTACCTCCCCACGCTGGTAAGAGGCCTGGGTCTAGAAATGTGCTTAGACTGAGGGTTTTCTGATTACAAAAGGAACATTTCTCTTCTTGCTTAAGCCAAGCCCTGTTGGTAACGTAACCCTTAAACTCTCTGTTAACCTACCTGAAATTCAGACCCTAACAGTTCTAAGGCCCGATGGAAACCAGGACAACTGGAGAAGCGTAGAGCCCACCGCCGTGCGGGCAGCTGCCACCTGTGTCTGCATACTACCCTCCCTAGGTCACAGAGGAGGGTGGACGTGCAAGACCTCGGCCTCACGCCCACCACGCTGCACCGGGCTGAGCTGATGAGTCTCCTGGGGACTCTCGGGCACTGGGCCAAGTAGTGAGACCCCTGGGTTGTCCCTGGGGACTCAGGGGTGCTCCTGCCACCGTAACCCAACCCTGGTTCTGAAGAGGAACAGCACAAAACCTCACTCCACCTTCAGAGGCCTTTCTCCCAGTCTGTGGAGCTAAAAATAGCTGAAGGCCACTCTGGCCCGGACTATTTTTATCTGGAAAGTCAGGGGCTAGGAACAGCTCAGTAAGCAGGGGAAGGACTTGCCCACAATAGGGCAAAACCTCGGCCCTCAGATGCAGGATCGGGAGCGGGAGGGCGAGCGGAGGACGCCGAGGCAGGTCACCGGAGGTAACGGAGCACAGCAAGCACGCAGGGGAGGCTGGCCTGAGCAGCGAGGCCACTGTTCCGCCCCTGAACCTCCTGGGGAGAAGCACACCCAGATCTAGAGGAAGGAGGTCATGGGGAGGGTGGGGCGGGACAGACGTTCAGGAAGGGCCCATCTGACCAGAGGCGTGTGAGGTCCGAGCGGCAGGCAGCCTGGGAATGGACGGCAGGGAGGAGACAGGGGAGGCCACAGGCGTGTGGGAGGGGGCGGAGAGGAGGCAGCCTCCACTGCACAGCAGCCCCTTCCCGGCTGAGTCGCACGCACGGCTGGCAGGCACCGTCCTCCCCACAGCCTGAGATCGGAGTCAGGTCTGTGCCATGCGGGAAGCTTGCCCGGGATGGAGATGGCGGGATGTGCGGAGCAGAGTGCATCCTGGAAACAGCGGCTTGCGCAGCCAGACCCACACAGTGACTAGCCTCCTCAGGAGGCACAGAGGCCCCCGCAAGAGGCTGACGCCACTGTAGGAAGGAGCCCATGGAGGCTGGATCTGGGCAGCAAGGCTTCCATAGCCGGAGGGCTACACCCACAGCAGGACAGCACCCTGCTCTGCTCAGAGGGATGGGCAGGAGCAGACCCAAGAGCCCTGCCCCACTTCCCATGCAGACACAGAGGTCACAACGCAGGCTGGGGACTGTGGGCAGGTCCTGGGGCCAGCTCATGGCAGGACGCACAATGTGCTTTTAAAAAGAGCAGCAGCAGTGGACAGGAGGGACCAGGAAGGGAAGACTAAACAAGGGAGGCTTCTGTAACACCCAGGGCAGAGCGGGGTGGTCTCAGTCAGAAGTGGGAGTGGCAGCCAGGAAGAAAGGCAGGCAAGAGACATGGAAAGCTGTCCCCCTGGCAGAGGGAGGACACCTGGAACGGCGGGCTGCTCTGGACTCAGTGACCCCACAGGGGTCCCCTGGGCTTTCAGTCCAGTCTCAGTAACCACCTCTTCCAAGACAGCCCTCCTGTCCAGGGACCCTCAGGCTCGCCAGAGTGCACCCAGCATGCCTGGCGCACAGACGCGAGACCTGAGAGCAGAGGATCACACAACCTCAGTGCCCGCACATGGGGCGCTCTATGAGTAACCACCACCACACACTGGTGGTCACAGACGGTGGATTCAAACCCTTCCTCCCCTCCCCACCCCTCCAGACACAGGACGCCCACCTCCAGATCACGCTGAGCTTGCCAGACTGCCAGAAAGATGCGACTAACCCAGGAACCTGCACGTGAGGTCACCTGGGAGAAAAGAGGCCGGAGCCAGAGGGACAGACCAGCTGCAAAGGACAGCACCATCTAAGGGGCACAGACACCAGGAAGAACCATGCTCACCCTCCGACTCTCTCCCAGAATGAGGTGGGGGGGGGGACAGGTGACAGGTGACAGGAGGGCACGCCCAGGCTGGAGGCGGAGCCTCACTCCCCATTGACTGGGCCCTTTCATGTTGGTGGAAGGAAGCGCCTCACCAGTGGCCACGTGGGGAGGAATGAAGGAAGCCTGGGGACCTGAAGGCTGCAAGGACCCTGTGAGTGGCCCTGGCCTGGAGGCCCAGAAGGAGCTCCTTCCACCGCCTGAGACCTCAGCCCCAGGCCAAGGCCTGCCTGCAGCTGGAGGCTGTGAGTGGAGGCAGCCCATGCCCAGAGGCCAACCCAGCCCCAGACATAAGATGAGGTGCTTCGTTGAGCCACTAAATCTCGGGTGATCTGTCACACAGCAATCTATCTGAAAGGAAGCTGCAAAGAAGAGTCTGGAAACATGGCTCACGTTCTCCCTCCTCTGGCCTCCGGCAGAGGGCAGACCCAAGAACTGAGCCTCAGGAGAAAGCACAGTGAGACAGCGAAAAGGTGTGGAGGAAGGTGGCCGCCAGGCGGGACCAGGGCGGCACAGGACCAGGCAGGGCAGGGCCAGGAGGCTCTCAGGCCCGGCCTGGCCAGGGCGGAACTGCTGCAAGTCCTCCCTGAGAGGCAACAAGAGCCCTGCTCCAGAGGAGCTCGGCCAACCAGGCCGAGGCGACCCGCGAGGCGAGGGGAAGAAGAGCGCAGTGCAGCGAACCAGGGCTCAGGGCCACGCAGGAGGAGAGGCGGCGCCAGCAGGGAGCAAGGGCGCGGGCCCAGCCTCCCGGCTCCCACGACCGTCCTTGTGACTCGCTGATTATGAGCTACGCTGCCTCTTCAGGTTTAATGATCCAAAAACCAGCCTGAAATGGAAGCTGCTTGAGCTCAGGTGATGTTACGGGTTTCTGGGTTCCATGCTCACGTTTCAAACGTCTCACTCGCAATGACCTAATGTCCGAGGTACTTCTGCGACCCAGCCTCCCCCCGGAGGCGAGAGCAAGCTGCCCTGTGCGTGAGCCTCCCAATTCTCTTTTCACCTCATCAGCATCTGGAAGCCCACAGTTTGTGGCTCCTGCACCAGGTTCTGACTACATCCGGGGATCGATGCCCCCTCGCCGCTGCTGTCCTCCAGGTCCTCGGTGCGGGCCCTGGGTGACCCTTCACTTCCTACCACATGGTCACTTGCAGCTAGAATTCCCTGGCACTGTTCTTGATCCTCTGGGGTCATTCTGCCCCTTCTGGAGTTTCTGTGGGGGTTTGATTGTTATCAGCACATTTAAATGAAGGTGTTTTATTTCTGACTTTATTTGGCTTTGAATCTAAATCTGTGCTGCCCACAGGCTGAACAATCTCCTCCAGTGTTTCCACAAATCTCAGAATCCGGGCGTTTCTTTTCACACGGATTTCCAAGCTGTCTTGAGCCAGCTGTTCCTAAGGGAGCACAGATGTGCACACAGACGGCACCAGGCAGCTGGAGAGGACGGCCAGGGCGGAGCTGGCAGGGCACATGTGGCCCTGGGGAGGAGAGGGCAGGCCAGGGGTCAAGAGCAGCAGCCAGCGCAGCCGCCGAAGGAATGCGAGCAGAGGGCAGAACCTTCTTCCTGTGGCTTTGGCTGGAAATAGGTGCTGGCAAACGGATCTGAATGGAAACTGGAAAAGGGGCAAGAGAAGACAGGCGGAAGAGTCAGGGCGAGATAAGAAAGCAATTATTCCTCTCCGGTACTGAAGCCAAAACCGGAGCCTCCCAGGCTCTTCCTTCCTCTCACCTCACCTCTAATCCACCCAGCAAGTCTCAAGATCTCCTTGTTGAAGCCTCCAGGCTCAGCCTCTGGATACCCCCACCTGGACCCAGACCACAGGAGTGCCTCACTCCTGCCCTTGCTCCACCTCCTGCCCACATCCGCCCTCACCACGGCCACAGGGACCTTTCCTTCTAAAACGATGTCTCACTGTGCTGCCCGGGCTGGTCTTGAACTCCTGGCTCAAGCCATCCTCCTGCCTCAGCCCCCCAAGTAGCTGGGATTGCAGGTGCATGACACACGCCTGGCTCATAGACTCTCTGATGGCCTCCTGGTCACCCACGATGAAACCTGGGTCCCAACCCTACGCCAACAGCCCTGGCTCCCCCAGTGCTCCACCAATGAGGTCTCCCTGGCTCGCTAGAACCGCAGTGGCCTCCTTGCCATTCCACACACACCAGGTCTGCTGTGGTCCTGCCCCACCCTACCCTCCCCAGGGAATGTGGGTCTGTGAGAACGAACACTGCTGAGGCTCTGCAGACACCCGACTCCCGACAGAGTCTGTACACGGACAGCACCCACTTAACACTTGCTGAATGGAAGGCTGTCAAAACAGAGCACAGAGTCAAGAGCACACATTCTGTAGACATGGGATCTGGGCCAGGCACAGTGGCACATGCCTGTCATCCTAGAGACTCTGGAGGCTGAGGCAAGAGGATTGCTGAGACTGAGGACAGCCTCAGCAACTTAGCAAGGCCCTAAGCAACTTAGACCCTGTCTCAAAATAAAAATAAAAAGGGCTGGGGAGGTGGCTCAGGGGTTGAGCACCCTTGGGTCTAATCCCCAGTACAAAAGAGAAAAGAAAGAAAGAAAGGGGACCTAAGACAGGGACAAGGGACAGGAGAATTCCAAACTCAGGAACACCTCGGGTGACTCCAGCGAGCACAGGAGGCGGCCAATGCTGTCCCAGCACTGCAGAGTGACACCAGCTGGGAGCGGGTTATGGGAAAAGGTGACGGACAGGAGGCACTGGCAGGGGCGGAGGGGCTCGGGTGCACCAGCACGGGAGCCCTGGGCCCACCTGCAGCCAGGGAGGGTGCGGCTGAGCCTCCCCCAGAGCTGCTCTGCACAACAGAAGCCTGACGATGGCTCTGGGAATAACACGAAGGCCACTGCAGCCTTGGACGGCATTCCCAGTGCGGGAAGGGCGGTGGACGCTCGGCAGAACATCTACAGAACATCTGGTGTCACTTTAGAGCCCTCGACACCAGAAGGCACCAGGAAAAAGGCAGGAGCAAGACAGAGGCGAGCCCTGCGGGGAAAGATGGGGAGGGATCGAGAGTGGACACGCCAGTCAGAAACAGCTGGAAGCAGCTCCTCCAAGGAAGGAAAGGGAGGCCGCGTCAGGGACAGCAGCAGAGGAAAGAGGTGGGAGAAGAGCCTCCAGGAGGCAGTAGGGACCACCTAGGAGGGAGAGTCAAACCGCAGCATCGGGGCCAGGTGAAGCAGCGGAGGAATGGGAGGCCAGGAGGCCAGGGTCCAGCCCGTCCTGGAGAATGCAGACCCAGCCGGTCAGGCGGGGCAGAGGGGCAGAAGAGGGAGCTGACCCAAGGCCTGCCGGTGCTCCTGACCAGCTCCACGTCCTTCAACAACTTGCCCAACTCTCTGGGGCCTATTTCCTGTTTTAAAAACCAGCGTGTGAGTGT
The DNA here is from genome assembly GCA_020662805.1 of Glaucomys volans. Taxonomy (NCBI): domain Eukaryota; kingdom Metazoa; phylum Chordata; class Mammalia; order Rodentia; family Sciuridae; genus Glaucomys; species Glaucomys volans. Next base: position 25,196 of record JAJEJO010052092.1, on the reverse strand, counting down.
GGGAAGCAGTCTGGTTACGAAAAAGGTTCTGAGCCCATTTTTCCCCTCCAGTTTCCGAGTGGGAGAGACAGGGAAAGCAGACAACTCTCACGGAGGTCGGAGTCGCAGAAAAATTCAGGTGACAAGAGGAGCAGGCATCAGCAGCTGGGCACCACTAGGCAGGTGCTTTCCAAGCTGGGCTACAAGTCCTCCTGACAGCGACCCCGAGAGGACAGGTGTCATCAGACCCCCTGCACAAATGGCAGAACTCAGGTTCGGGGAGATCGTGCAACAGGCCAGGGGCAGCCGCTGCAGCAGCAGAGCACCCAAGCCACACTGACCAGGGCGTCTTCCCTCTGCATCAAGATGGTCCTCCACCCCTCAGCGTCTCCAAAAGCACTCAGCTTATTAGCTAATGGGTAAAAGTATAAATGTGCAAAAAATCTTTTAATTTAAAATAAAATTCTGCCAGGCGTGGTGGTGCACGCCTGTAATCCCAGAACTTAGGAGGCTGAGACAGGAGGATCGCGAGTTCAAAGCCAGCTTCAGCAACTTAGCGAGGCTCTAAGCAACTCAGTGAGACACTGTCTCTAAATAAAATACAAAATAGGGCTGGGGATGTGGCTCAGTGGCCGAGTGTCCCTGGGTTCAATACCCGGTTCCCAAAAAAAAAAAAAAGAAATAAAATAAAATAAAATTCCTTTAGGATCAAAGGTGTTCACTTATATGTAAACCAACTCATTAGACAAGCACTTCCCTACAGGTGAATCTGGCTCCCTGCCACCTAGCAAACCTCTGAGTCCATCTTCCCAGCCCTGGACTGGGATGCATGGCAGGATTTCCAGCCTGTCCGCACCTGGAGGAACAACTTTGATCTTGAACTCAGATGCAGCCAGTAACCACCTACAAGCTGCTTCGATACGTACACCCAGGATTCCACCAGGACTGAGAAGAGAGCAGATGCAGAGGGAAGCAAGTCCTGTCGGGCTCCAGCCTGACATTCACCTGTTCATTTAGGCTCAGGCATCAGGTCATCCCCCCATTCTGGAGGCTGATGGAGGCCTGAGCCAGGTGCCAGCAGGGCAGGATTCTGGGGAGGGCCTTCTGCCTCGCTTGCAAGACATCTCCCGGTCCTCTCAGGACAGTTTTGGGTTTTAACAAGAGAGGACTGTCACCACAGCTCTGTGCAGTGGAACTGCAGCACCAGGACTTTCCTTACCCTATTCTCTGCTCGAAAGCATAATCTGCCAGCGCTGACCAATTAATTTCAGTGCCAATGAAAAATCTCAGTCACATAATCTGATACTTCCATCTCAACATACCTCACCCCTCCCTTCCCTTATTTTTGCTTTCACTGAACATATGAAGTTCTGGATGAACTGCAAACATGTCATGAATACGATCGAGTAATTTTATTTTAATGAGAAATGCCATGGAGAGTCTGAGGGCTCCTCTGGCCTGGCTGCTCTGCATTCCTCCTCTCCCTCCACCCTCTCCAGGCCCCTGTGACTTCTGGCAGCTCACGCCAGGCTGCTCTGCACCCAGCAGCAGCTAAGGGTCCTTCCTCTGGATGTCACTGCAAGACATCCTGGTGGATGGAAGAATGTGAGAGGGGCACAGGCTCAAAGGGCAGCTTAAGGGGAAAGGGGAACCCCAAAGGGAAGACAGAGAAGGTGGAGCGTAGGGGGCTGTGACACGGTGGCTTCTTTTCTCTCCTGTACTACCTCATGCTTCCCTGTGGTCCCTTGGTGGGAGAGCTAGATCAACAGTGGCCAGAGAAGCACTTGGGAGGCTGGGAAGCCACCGAATGCCATGATTGCCAGGCCCTGCCCCACACACAAGCACGGAGCACAGACGGTTAAGCAAAACAGAACCTGAGACTCCGAGGCCTCCGTGGGCAGGCCTGAACCCAGACCTGCACTTCTGCAGGATTTCAAACAGCTTCCTCACCTGGAGCAGGGGAAATGCAGCCACACCCCCTTAGGCTGAGAAAGTGGAAGTAGAAGAAGGACCTGGCGAAACCACACAACTTAAGGTTGATAAAATTCTACACTGAAGACCCCCTCCACAACCACACACCTGACCGCATTCTGGTGCCCCTGAAGAGCCACCAGCAAGACCAGCAAGATTCAGGCAGTCAACACACACTGGCTTTGAAGCCACGGCATGAAAGCAACATGTCACCTGGGGGAAGTTCACAGAGCCCAACCATGGAATTCGATCATCCGCACAAGGCTGGCACTATCAAAAATGTTCACCAAACTCTGCCTGCAGCAGTGTGCCAAGCAATGGACACCATCGCCCCCGATATCCCTCCCACATGCCTCCGGAGGGGCAGGAAAAGCAGGGCTTGATGTCAGCCAGGTTTTCCTGGGTGCAAGGCCTTGGCCATGTCTGAGCTGACACTCCCTCGACTGTAAATCAGGAATGCCACCCACGCGGCAGGATTAAGGAGCGGCAGCCCGTCTGTGTGCAGCCTTGGCTGGTGCCGAGCACACAGGGTCAGGGTCGCTCAGTCTGTGGTGGATTCCGACGGCCTGCATACCCCCCAAGGCAAGCACCCTGGGGGGCTTTATTTTGTTGCTGCTGCTGTTGTTGTTTTAGGAATACTCAAATTACATGTTCAAACACGATGACCAGAACTCTTTCAGCCTGGAAGTATAATGAAAGGAATTCCTAAGATCATTCATAGATTCTGAAACTAATGAAAGCATGAGATCAAACCCAGAGACTGCCCAATCCCCTCTTCCTCCAGCCAGGCCCTCCTTCCACCATAACAGGTTTAGTCAAGAGACCTGAACCAGTTTCTTCCTTGGGGAAGGAGGTGACCATTTCCTAACAGCTGTCCATCAGAAACAACTGCTGCCCCTTCCCTGAGGACAGGGGAGAAGAGGTCTCAGCTTAGCTGGGAAAGCAGATCAAGGAAGATCGAAGACATCCCCTTCCTCCAACCCCAGGGTCAGCTCCACCCCACCACCCAGCCCCACACCAGCTCCTCTCCTGCTCCACGTTCAGATATGACCCCAACAATGTTTCAGTTCTTAAGATAAATGAACACCTTGTGAAAAGCAAGGCCGAGGTTCACCTGGGTCCCTTCCCTACCAGCCTCATTTTAAGCAACTGCTCTTCTCCTCTGAGTCTCACGACAGCAGGACCTGCGCCTCCCCTACCTTGAATGAGCATCACACTGTATTCCCCACAGAGCTCGTGTTTGGGAACTTCCCGATGCCTGTGCCCAGCCCTGGGGCAGCCTCAGCTCAGCACGTGATGACTGTCAAAACGGACAGTGACACACACACAGAAGAGCTCATGTGCACAAACACATCTGTGACGATTTCCCAGCACAATCCCAAAGCGCAGCACCAGACACAAATGACAGCAGGACGGGGCAGGGTGGCCCAGCCAAGCGGGACACAAAGAGGGTTCAGTCTGGAAGTAAAGTGGAAGGAGCTGCAGGGGAGGTCTACTGCTGACCTCAGGAGGGGACAGGGGCCGACCAGGAAGATGCCCAAGAACCTGCTGGGGACACTGCACAGCGAGGAGCAAACAAAAGGCTCCCAGGAACGGAACCGGACGGTTAAGGGAGCCTCCTGCTCCAACGCGGTGCTGTGCTTGTTGATGTTCCAGGAAGCTACAAAAGTGCTCTTTTTCAACAGAGGGATCATATCAACAAAGCAAACAGAGGAAACCTATGCCGGGATGGGACCTGCCTGTGCTGACTGACCGAGAACGGAAATATCTCCTTCCCCGCTCGCAGAGGGTTTGAACACAGCAGGGACGAAGCCGGACCGCAGGGGCAGGGCGGCGGCGCAGCTCTTCCTGAACACAGGAGTCCTGCGACCACAGGCCCCGAGACGTGCCTCTCTCAAGTCCGCGGCCCAGCTCTCACTAAGGCAGTGCGTGCGAGCCGTGCGGGGCTGGGCCTGCGGGAAGGGCTACGGCGTGACAGCGGCGCACCGTGGGGAAGGGCGCCGTGCCCACTCCGTGGGCGAAGCCCGGGTCCAGGCCCTGCGCCCGCGCCGCGGCGCTCGCGGGCCGGACAGGCCGCCCCTCCTCGGCGCCCGCCCAGCCACTTACTTTCGTCCGGCCGTTGATCTTGTAGTTGCCCAGCTTGCCGTTGCAGTGGCGGATCAGGTCGTCCATGCTGCTCATGAGCAGCCCGATGGTCTCGCAGCCGGGCTCCTTGCCCTCGATCCAGGTGATCTTATCGCCCCGGATGTCCTTGGACGAGTCGCTCTTCTGGCTGACCAGCTGCCCGTCCGTGAACTTGCCGGTGTCGTGCAGTGCGCGCACCTCGTCGCCGATCTGCTGCCCGGTCTCCCTGCCCAGGAAG
>JAJEJO010052092.1:0-15884 GCA_020662805.1 Glaucomys volans | reverse complement strand
CGGGAGGAAGCGGAAGCCGCGGCGGCGCGGCGCTTGCCGGGTCGCCGCCTCCAGAGCCCGGCCCGCCCGCCCCCTGAGCCCGCGGGACCCTGCGCGGCCTCGCCCAGCGCTGCCGGGCGCCGGGAACAAAGAGCGCGGCCCGGCCGCGGGGGCCGCACGGCAATGGGGGCGCGGCTGCTCTTTTCTTGTCTTCCTCAAACTCTGTGAAATCTGTGGGGTCGGAACCCCAGGAAGGCACCGTGGCTCCAGGTTAAAGGAGGTCACCATGCCGGCTTCTGAGTCCACGTTCGGGCGCTCCAGCTCCAGCTCAGCGCGGACTCGGCGGGGCGGGCTGGGTGCTCCAGGGCCTGCTGCAATTGCCCGTGTTCGCATTTCATGGAATACAGTTCTTTGTTTTGCACAAGGTAAAACCTTACCAGAAACGAACCAGGGCTGCTGCTTTCCACCTGCATGTGTCTCAAGAATAAAATGACCTGCCATTCGAATTTTTACAGGCTGACTGAGCGCTCACCAGTGCGGGAAACCCCATGCTAGGCTTGCAGGTGGTCTAAATGGGCTGCAAGTCACAACCGCAGTCCTTACAATACACACTCACAAGAGCTGCAGTGTGTAGCTTTACCCCAAGGCAGAAGAGTACGAGGAATCCTCATGAACCACTTTGCAGAACAAATTTCTAAAAGAGGAAAGAAAATCCAGTTTCAGTCCGAAGTGTAAGATCTGTTCCTCAACTACACACGATTTAAGTCTTATTAAATTACGCTATGTGCATAAATGGCATCTCGAATTCAGTATGGAGTAAGGGCAATAACTCCCAATTCGCTGGTCCTTTGGGAAACTGAGGAAAGAGTTTAATGCACAACTTCAAATTCCAAACCAATCTAGAAACCCAGCCTCCTTGGAGGACTCTTGAGCCCACGGTCTACCTCAGTTGTGTATCCACTTCCCCAGAGCTAGGAAACTCAGTAAAGTGTCATTTCACACATTACTAATCGGGCTCTTGAAAGTGTATTGAGTGTACATGAGGGACCACCTTGTCACACTCAGAGTCCAGTGCATGTGGCTGACATTTAAATAATGGCAACCCCCCCAAAAAATAAATAAAAGATGACACCCCAGAGTTTAAACTGGCCTGGAAGAGGGACCATTGTGATGGTTTAGAGACATGGAAGATTGTCATCTCTGCCCTTTACAGTAAAAGATTCCAAGAAACCAACTCAGAAATTTCTAAACTGTGGTGTTAAGAGCCTACAAAAGCCAACTTTAAAACATCTTAGGTATGCATAAAGTATGCATTTCAGTCATGTAGAACCTAATTCTTTATAGGCCGCCTTTTAAAAAATATTCTTAGTTGTACATGGGCACAATACGTTCCTTTTATTCAGTTTATTTAGTTTTTTTCATGGTGCTCGGCAAGCCCTCTACCGCTGGAGCCACAATCCCAGCCCTGTGGGCCTCCTTTTGTTAGCATAAGTATAAATGGTTCTCGACTATTCCTGAGCTGCTCTCACCAGGCACATTCATGACAAGGATACTTGATTCTTCTATATTCAGTCATTTGAAGGTTTTAAAAATAGTCCAAAAATTATTTTTAAAATTATTTAGGTCTATGGCATGCAAATTATTTATACACGTATATGCTCTTCTATTTTCATGGAAACCTGTGTAATCGATGTCCATAGGGAGAAGTCTACCTGTGGCCTGTCACGGAGGCACACTCCATAACCCTAGCTACTTGGGAGACTGGCAGTAAGATCTAGAGTCCCAGGTCAGCCTGGGCAACATGGGGAGACCCCATCCCGCTTTCTCAAAAAAGAAAAAAAATCTTTATTAGCTTTTTTTGTTGCCAACGAGTATACAAAAGCACATGCTGAACATGTACGTCTTGAATGTACTTAGTCACAAGTAAGATTCTTCTGAAGTTTTTGTGAATAGAACAGTAAAATGCAAAGCCCTGATTGCCGTTTTGAGTCGCCTCCTTCAGCAGCTGAGCGGTTGCCAGTGGCCCAGGGGGTACAATGCAGAGTCGCACTGCTGTGCAGGGATCTGTGATCACTCGCGTGTGCTCACTACGATGTGCCACACTCAGATGCACGCTGCAAGTACCGACCTAGCCCTTCGACAGAACCATGAGGTGGGTGCTGACTGAGTCCTTGTTACAGAAGGTGAAACCAACAGTGTGGCAGTGAGTGTCCCCAGTTCTGAAGATGATGTGATTAGTAGCACTTGGTACCTGGTTACCTGAACTTCTGGGGTGAGCAAAGCCTTGTGTCTCTCAAAGCCAGAAAAATCCTTGGCTTCGAGGGACTCCACCCATCTACTGACCAAGAGTGCAGTCATGGAAAGCGAAGGGTGAGTGAAACCAAGGGCGCTGTGCTGTGCATCACATCATCCGCAACCAAAGCAAGCTGGCCCTCCCTTGGCTCCTCTGTGCTCTTCCGGGAGTGTTTCCTTAGGCCACAAAGTGATAGCCACTGAGAACTGACCAGAGAAGGTCACATGCTGAGGGTGAGCACAAGAGGGAATGAGGAAACGGACGCAGAAGTGCCAGCCGGCTCTTGGGGACAGCTGTGGACAGCCTGTACCTCCACCAGCCAGCCCTGTCTCTCCTTTAAAACACTAAGAGTTCTCGGCAACTGTCTTTCCCACACAGGGAATCAAATATCTGACTGTAACGAATGGCCTCTTGTCTCCCCATCTGTGACAGCCTTGTTTTAATGCGTTCAGAGAACAGAAAATCACAGGCGTCGCAGGCACACCCCCGAGATAAACAGGAAGGCCATCTTTGGGTTCTGGGAAGAGCATCTGAGAACCTGAGCCATTTTCTAACTGTGGTTTTGGGAAGTGTACAGGAAGGTGTCTCTGGAACCTGGAACGTGGATGCAGCGCCTGCCCTCTGCACAGCGCCCTGTCAGAGGCACCCCTGTTCCTAGGCGCATGGGCACCCTGGCCCTGGTGCTTCCTGGCAAGGCCGTCCGCCTGGAAAATGAAATCGTTAGATAAGACCTTCTGTGTGTCTGAAAAAATCGAAAGAGCCAAACTGTATCAGTTACAATCTTAAAATGACCCACAATCCCGATAAAATTTTATTAAAGATCATAAAATAAGAAGTTTAAAATTGATGGCTATCTCTCATTATAGTGAATTCTTAAAATGGCTCATGAACTTGGGATTCTATACATTATGTTAACGTGATTTTTTTTCCTGGCCAACATTATCTTAATATTAAGCCAACTTTCATCATGGTGCCAGTTAGTGATATACCAACCCAAGTTGGAGACACCAAAATAATGTTTCTGTGGCAAACTGTAAACATACAGAAAAGAGAAAACAGTGTGGTCGGTTCCATGTGTGTCACTCCCACAGCGATCGGCCTTCGCCGCCTTCTCTGCTCACCCGGTCCTGCCCCTTTCTGTTCTCGGTGGGTGGCGGGGGGGGGACTGAAGTGTCACTGAACACACCCCAACTTCAACGTGCATGTCTGAGGAGGACTTTAAAAAATCACATTCACTGTCATTGCCACACAAAATTAAGAAAAATCTCAACATGACCTAGCATCCAGCAAGTATTAGACTTTTTCTGGCTGCCCCAGGATTCTGTTTTCTGTGTTTCTTGAGTGGATTTTGCCCACCAGTACCTGCCTCCCCAGTACCCGCCATGGATTTGCTGGAGGAACATGACCGTTTGTGCCATAGATGTTCCTCGGTCTGAGTTGGCTGGCTACTTCCTGTGGTCACCCCTTTGTTCCTGCAGGTCTGAGGTGGAATTTCCTTGGCCGGGCCTTCTGGGTTGCTGCGCCTTCCCATCAGGCCACACCTGGAGACAGGCCGGCTGAGAGCTGTGGTTCAAGGTCGCATGGCGGCAGCCTGCCTCCTCCCTCTGCAGGTCACACCACCCTCTCTCAGTGGTTCCAGCTCCAGATGACGGCTGTGCCTCAATCCCACATTTCATTAACGGTTATAAAATAAGGGCTTTCTAACTTGATCATTCTTTCTGAATTTATTAGCTGAAGAAATTCTGCCCTGGAGATCTTTTCCCCGTCCGCTCTTTGGTCACCCTGAAATGCCAGTTGTTCTTGACAGAGGGTCAATCCCTGCTTCTTTTTATTTTTCAATGTTCAGAAATACTGAGTTGGCGCCCTAGCAACTTCTAAAGAGGTTTAAAGAAACTTAGTGTGAATTCAAGGATTTTCATGTTCGAAGTGTTTTTATTGTTTTCTTTGATGCTCCAAATGTCCTACATGGGCCAGTGAGACATCGCTCAGGTTGGCTCCTGCGTGTCCTAGACGTGGTCACAGTAGTCTGTGAGGAGTTCTTGCCTTCTGGCTCGAGACGGCCCAGACTGATCTTGCACACTCCTTGCCCCTGATGTAGACTGGGCTTAGCTCCAGAGCCCTGGTTCCTTTTAGTGGAAAATGTACTGTACTGCCATCGGCCACTGGGATGGTGTTATTCTAGCACCTTCTGATAGAGCCAGGACGGGCGACTCTGTGGCCATATTGGGAGGAGAAGCCTTGCTGAGTCTTATTCCTTGGGGTCCTTTACTGGACTTCCTCTCCCCCTCTGCAGCAGTGTCACCGAGGGGCACCACTGCCTGGCTACTCATCTGCTTCTCTCAGAAGAAATGCTCTTCTGAGCTGCTGCCCCCAATGCTGGCCACTTCCAGGCCTCCTCCCCAAGGGGCCGCTGGGCCTCCCACACTGGTGTTTCGAAACCCAACAAGGTCACCTTGCAAGGTGACTCTTCCACTGTCACCTTCGCTCTCCTCATACACGACACCCGCCTCTCAGCACCACCATCCTGCAGAGGCGCATGGTCTAGAGGAATCTGGAGCTCGTTCATCTGCTCACAGGTAACCTTCATCTGCTCACAGGTAACCCGAAGTTCGAGTTGTTCCCTGCCTCCTGCTAGTGCTAAAGGCGGGTGTAATTTGCACTTCAGATGATTGTGTGGATTTGGGGAAGCAGTATGGAGAGACATGACTTGGCCTCCGACTGTTTGCTCTGGGCTGAGAGCACCTGCACCATGATCAGAGTGGCCGTGTGTGAGCGTGTGGGCCAGAGGCGCTTCAGAGCGGTGACTGACTGTGTGAGCTCTTCTGGGCAGGCCCAGATGATCAGCATCCCAGGCTTTGGGACCAGGCCCACAGGCCACAGGGGCCACCCTGCCATATACCAGCCCAAGGAAATGGCCTCAAAACAGATTAGTCACAAAATGTCACAAAATGGTGCTGTGGTTTAGCAGAAAGCTCAGAGACCAACAGTAAAATAGCAATTTGCCTTTTTTAGAGTTCCTCTTAAATACAAAAATATCAGCCAGGCACAGTGGCACATGCCTGCAATCGCATCAGCTCAGGAGGCTGAGGCAGGAGGATCTGGAGTTCAAAGTCAGACTCAGCAAAAGTGAGATGCGAAACAACTCAGTGAGACCCTGTCTCTAAACAAAATACAAAATAGGTCTGGGGATGTGGCTCAGTGTTGGAGTGTCCCTGAGTTCAATCCCCAGTACCCACCCCCCAAAAAAAATATTCAGGTCACATCTTTCATTAAAGAGGCAAAAGGGTGGAGGTCGTTTTAGATTTGTGCGATGCGGTGTCACCACAGGAAATGTTCAATGGTGGGAAACTGCTCACAGTACGCTGTGACCTAAGAGCACGATTGAGGCGTCCAGTTAACACTCGTCGGTAAGCAAGCTACAAAATCGCCTTCGGAGTTTGTGGACAGTATTACAGTGTGCTCGGGAAGAGACTGAGTGAGGACGGCCATGCCCTCGGTGAGCACTGCTGAAGGGTCTGATCGTGAATACCTTTGTTTTCTTCAGTCCTTTCTCATTTTACAATTCCACAATACATGTGCACACAGTTTGTTGAGCATATTTGTTTTGATCTAAAACAATCAAATAATAATTTGACGACTTGTTTGTGGTAGGACGTAGCGTTGAAGAATGACTGAACAGAAGGCCTAAAACGCAAGGTGCTCTTGTGGACGGTCACTTGTTTGGATCTGACCATGTCCTCTCGGCACTTGTTCTGAAAGCAGACCCCTGAGGAAACAAGGTTCTGGGTGGGGCTTCTGGGCAGTGATGAGTGCTGTGGCCCATCCAGTGGACGGGTCACTTGATGGGTTGGTAGTGCCAATGGACTGCTGGGTGGTCACTGTGCACAGGTGAGGAGTGGCTGGAGGGATGGGTAGTGGGGACGTGCCATTGGGCTGCGTCTCATCCCCGGCTCCTGGGTTGCCCTCTCCTGCTCCCTCTGCTTTCTGGCTGCTGTGAACTGAGCCCTTTCCTCCAAGGCTCTTCCACTGTGAGACTCTGCCTCACCGTGCGGTCAGACCACATGGACTGCCACCTCTGAAACCGTGAGCCCCAAATCAGCTTTTCCTCCTCTAAGTTGTTTTTATCAGGTTTTTTTTTTCAGTTGTCAATGGACCTTTATTTTATTTATTTACATGCGGTGCTGAGACTCGAACCCAATGCCTCATGCATGCCAGGCAAGTGCTCTACCACTGAGCCCCAGCCCCAGCTCTTATCAGGTTTTTGAGAACAGTGAGGAAGAGCTGACTAACACAGTTGTAGAAAAAAAACAGACAGTATTTCTGTGGGCAATGTGCTTCAGAGTAAAGAGCATGAATTTTGGAATAAGAACTGAGTTCACATTCAAATTCCTTAATATTTATGTGATCTTTAAATGTGAGATGCCCCCCTGGTCCTCAGTTTACCCACCTGTAAAGGGGAATAATATTATAGACCTTTGTGTTTGGCTAGCAGAATTGTACAGCTAATTTACAGAATTCTATAAAAGCACATTTACTCTTCACAAGCTTTCTAAACTAATTCCTTAGAACCTTTTTCAAAATTTTGTTTTGAACTGAGTTTCTTAACCTATTTTGCCTTTTCTTTATAACCAAGTAAAAAGTCTTTCTCTCTATTTTACTCAGTTTACAAATGCAGCATCCTGTTCTCCAGGCGCAGAATCCAGGAACACAGCTGCAGCAGCTCCGACGCCCGGGGATGCGCCCAGGCAGCTGCTAAAGTCACTGGGCCACTGGCTCTGAGCCCAGAAGGTGCAGCGCCGTGCATATAGGGCATTGAGCTGCATCTTGCTTTCTCACTCGCTCCAGAGTAGCCCTCCTCTCCTGCTGGCCAACCCATGTGGACCCTTCGGATCTTTGGATTCTTGTGTGGCATGTACCACAATTTCTTTTCTCTTCCAGTAGCAGAAATGGACTCAGATGCATGCCATTCCAAGAAGCCATAGAAGGCACCTTTTGCAGATAATGGCCTCCAAAAATATTCCCCAGCTCTTAACATCTGAATGAGTCAATGATCTCATGTAAAGGGAGTTTTCACAATAGTGATTAGAGTCAATGTCATTAGTAGTGTATTCTAGAAAAATCGCTGGCCGTGAACTAGGAAAGATTGTGAAAATGGTCAGTAACATGGAATACATACTTCCTCAGGTGCCCAACAGATTCTTCTTTTGAAGGGACTGGAGCTCTAGATTATTGCTTTTATATTCTTGCATTTATGTTACTGAGCCCCAATGAATAGTAGATTGCTTTCTGTACTGAATGAATTCCCACCAGAAATCAAAATGAAGCTGCAGAAAGAAAGAAGAGGCAAATGAGCCCTGCAGAGTGCAGTTAGTGGTGGAGATGGCAGTTGTCCTTGCAGTGGAGGAAAGACTTCCCAAAGAAGGGTTTAAGTGAAAATTCTAAAAGAAGTCTCCTTGGCCACTTATGTTGCATACATCTCAGAAAAATCACTTTTAAAAATTTCTAAAATTTAAATTAAATTCATTTCAACTGATACATACAAACATAAAAATGTACACAAGTATGGGGTTGGAACTAGAAATCAATAAAAGGAGAAATTGTAGAAAATTAACAAGTATGTGGAAATTAAACAAGATGCTGTGAACAATGATTGGATCAAAGACAAATCTAAAAGGGAAACTAAACAATATGTTGAGGCAAAGAAAAATGGAAACAGTGTACCAAAACCTATGGGAGACAGCATAAGCTGCTCTAAGGGGGAAAATCATAGCAATAAGTGCCTGGAGAAAATAATGGTTTCAAGCAAATGACCTGATGTTACACCTTAAAGAATTAAGTTAAGGAATTTTGATTAAGGAATTAAAAAAGACAAAGTAACCCAAAGCTAGCAGAAGGAAGGGAATAAAGATCATAAGTGAGTAAAGTAGAGATTATAAAAACAACAGAAATTATCAACAACATTAAAAGCTCATTTCTTAAAAGCTAAACAAAATTGACAAACCTTGGACTAAGAAAAAAAAAAGAAGACTCAAATAAATTCAAAAGTGAAAGAGAAGGCACTACACCTAATAACAGAAATACAAAAGATGACAACCAACTACTGTGAATATCTATACACCAACAAATCAGACAACCTGGAAGAAATTGAAGAATTCCTAGAAACAGTTACCCTACCAAGACCAAATGTTGACGAGATCAGAAATCTGAACAGACTAATAAATGACTAAGGAGATTGAATCAGTCTCCATCAAAAAAAAAAAAAATGCCTGAGAATTGAAGGCGTAGAGGTACACACCTGTAATCCCTGTGGCTCAGGAGGTTGAGGCAAAATAAGTTCAAGGTCAGCCTAGGCAATTTAAAAGACCCTGTCATAAAATAAAAGGGAAAAAAGGCTGGGGATGTGGCTCAGTGGTAAAGTGCCCCTGGGTTCCATCCCCAGTACTACCGAAGGTGGGTGAAAAGCACAGGACTCCAAAACAATGATGAAGGAAACTGGAGATGACCCAAGTAAATGGGAAAGCATCCCATAGCCATGTTCATGGACTGGAAGAATGAACTTTTTTTTTTTTTTTCCGGTGCTGGGGATTGAACCCAGTGCCTTGTGCATGCAAGGCAAGCACTCTACCAACTGAGCTATGTCCCCAGCCCTGAACATTGTTAAAGTGTCCATGTGATCCAAAGCAACCTACAGACTCAGTGTAATCCCTATCAAAATCCCAATGTTATTCTTCACAGAAATAGAAATAGCAATCCTAAAGTTCACATGAAATCACAAAAGAGCCCAAATAGCCAAAGCAGTCTTGAAGGAGAAGTACTAAGCCAGAGGCTTGACCCTGCAGGCGTCACGGTGAGCATTGAAGTATAGTGCTCAAAACAGCATGGAACTGTCCTAAACCAGACAAATCAACTCACGGAACAGGACGCAGGGCTCAGAAATCAACCCAGATGCATTTGCATCAGTTGATGTTTGACAAAGTTGCCAAGAACACAAAACAGAGAAAGGACAGTCTCTTCCGTCAATGACCTTAGGAAAACTGGATATCCAAATGCAGAAAGACGAAAATTGTCACTTATCTTACCCCTTATTCTAGAACAAACAAGAAATGTCTTGAACACTAAGACTCGAAACTGTAAGTGACCACCTGGGCAGTGACCTCCTGGACAGGACACGAAACTTGGCAGTGGAGCACAGGATGGGATGGGGCATCAGACTAAGAAGCGTCTGCACAACCAAGGAAACAGCAGTGAAGGGACAGTGCTCAGAGGGGACAGAACACCTGCCGTCACACATGGGACCAGGACCCATACACCAGCTACTCAAGGGCAAGAAGAGAAACCTGGTAAAAACAGGTGAAGACTCGAAGGCGCATTTCTCAAAAGAAGACATGCCAATGGCCACCGAGAGCAGAAATGTGCCCAGGTCTCTAACCGAGAAGGCAAATAGATCATGGAGCTACCTCCTCAGACCTGGTGGACTGTTCCCAGGAGATAAAAGACGGCCATGGAGAGAAGGAGGCATTTCACCCTGGGGAGTGTTGCAAATCAGTGCAGCCGTGGTGGAAGACAGCATGGCGGTTCCCCCAAACTAAAGACAGAATGGCCCTGTGACCCCGATCCCACTGCAGGGGTCCTTACCCAGAGGGACGAAGTCAGTGGTCCAGGAGACACGCACACGGCCAAATCCATTGCCGCCCCGGTCAGGACAGCCAAGACTGCGAGCCAGCCCAAGTGTCTGTCAACGGAGGAGTGGGTCTTCAATGCGGCGTACAGACACACGGAATACTCTCCAGCCTCGGAACACCGGGGAGTCTGCCTAACAACCCCGGGGACCCAGGGAGCATCCTGTCAAGTGACGTGAGCCAGCACAGATGGACGGAGAGTGTGAGGACCTCAGAACATCAGACTCTGAGACGCAGAGCGGAGTGGCCTTCCCAGAGGCCAGAGGGGTGTGACTGGGAAGAGGAAGGACTGGGGGTCACCAGGAGCAGTTCAGTCACACGGGAGAAGACCTGGGGAGCTGTCACACAGCTCAGCGACTGTGGTGAATACTGACGGATTGTCTATTTCAAAACAGCAAAAAGAGGGTTTCAGATGTTCACACCACAGAGGAATAATAAATACTGAGGTGATGAATACACTAATTACTCGGGTCTGATCATTCCACAATGTATACATGTATCAAAATATTACATCAGCCCATAAATTTACAGTTATTTGTCAATTAAAAATAAAACACAAGCAGGGCGTGGTGGCCCACACCTGTCCACCCCGCTACTCAGGCCAAGGTTTGAGGATCAGCTGAGCCCAGGAATTCAAGACCAGCCTGGGCAACACAGACCAGTCTTGAAAAAGCAAACTAACTAAATAGCACTGTGGAAAAGGAGAGAACGGATGTGGGATTTTACTTTACAAAAGACAGAACCAGGCCGGTATCTGGGGAGGCAGTGGAATCAAGCAAGGGATTTCTTGAAAGGTGGGAGAAAAAGCATGTTGTCTGCCGACAGGGAGTGAATCCTCATGAGGAGGTGGTGGCTGCGGCTTCCCCAAGTGCTGGTGTCGGGAAGGGCAGGGGAGGGAGGAAGGCTGATGGCCTGCGGAGGGCAGCCTCCGCGCTGCAGAGCGGCTGTGGCCTGGCCTTGGGCCGGGCGTCCCAGCACACCAGGTGAGCGGCTGCTCCTGCAGCAGGAGGAAGCGCGGGTGTGGCGCTCCGTCTGGGCAGCATGGTGTGAGTGTGCACGTGAGCATTGTGTGTGCGATGCGCGTGCTCGTGTAGAGTGCAGAGTTAGCGCCGCCGGGCAGCATGGCACACTCAGCGTGCTGCCTCGGACAGCTGTGTGAGGGGCCATCGTCCCACGGGTTCAAGCGGCACTTTGGACAAGGAAGAGCCAGGGAGCCACGCAGTAGGCAAGGACAAGATGGCCATGGGCAGGACACAACCCCCAGGCGCGGACTGGGCTGTCCAAACACAGTGGGCATGGGGCCTTGGGCTTGCAGAGGAGGCCCGCCTGCTGCCTGCCTGGCCGCGGGCAGGGAGGGCGTCTGGAGGAGGGACTCCAGCAGATGGCCTGGTGCTCTGCTCTCCAGATGACCCTTCCTCTCTGCAGCCTTCTCTTTCTGCCTGGGCTGATAATTCCATCTTCTCTACTCACATTCAGTGTTGGCTTTGAGCATGAACTTCAAAGGAGGGGCTGGGGTGGGCTCAGTGGTGAGCGCGTGCCTAGCATGACAAGGTCCTGGGTTCCATCTCCAGCACTGGGGGAGCGGGGGAGTCACACTGGAAAGATCGCCACCCACCCATACGAAAAGTTCACAAAGTTGGGCTGGGGATACAGCTCAGTGGGTAGAGAGCTTGCCTTGCAAACACAAGGCCCCAGGTTCAATCCCCAGCACCACAAAAAAAAAAAAAAAAAAAAGTTCACGAAGTCATTTACCGTCTGAAACAGCTTGCAGCCATGTCATATTGAGGTCGGGTGATTCTCTCCACTGCTCCTTCAGGTAAGCACAGCAGGTACCACACAGTGACCCGTGCTGGGGACAGACGGAGATAACTTAGCAATCGAGCAAGGCGGTCTGCAGATCAGAGGAGCAGGCGTCTCCTGTCTGGGAAACAGGTGTGCCCGAGTGAGGCTGCAGGTGGTAGAGACACACCTTGGTGTCTTGCGGGCGTGTCTACACCCCTAGGTTCAAAGCAGCCACAGTCCCCACGTTCTTATTCAGGCCTTTGCTGCCGTGCAGCTTCTGACTTGGTGCCACAGCCGTCCCTGGCTTCCTCCCGCCTGCCTGACCCCCTTCCGTTCTCAGGTGAACCTGCCAGTCCTCATAATGCGAGGGCTCTCCAGCCAGCCTGGTCCTGGTGTCCCTGTCACTCCATCCTGGCGTTTGCCGTCAGCTCTGGTTGATCCACAAGGAGGTGCGAACGTCACTGTGATTTAAAGAGCAGGTGCAGGGGGCAGCAGATGCTGTGACCAGGGATCCGAGGGGCTCGGAACAGAGCCCGGAAGAACCGTCAGCAGGAGTCGGGCTGCCCAGAACTCACTGCTGGCCCACTCTGTCCAGTGCCCTCTGGTCATTGACACCCTTTTATTTCACTTCTATGTTGGAAAAAAAGTACATTTAGAACTAGCCAATGGACTCCATTTAGAGGACCCCGGTCTTGTTGGTGACTCCAAAGCATCACAGTCAGAAGCCGTGGACCGTGCACCTTCTGTCCACCCCCTGAGCAAGGTGTGCCCTGTGGACACATCAGCCACCTAGAGCTTCTGTGTAGCCTTGTGATCTGGTGATTGCTGGCCGTGACGTCCACGGTGAACAGGTGAACACAGGGCGTTGCCTTCAGTCTCCTTCAGTGCCCGCTCAGACCTGGTGACGCCATGGCGGTGACGCCATGGCGGTGACGCCTTTCCATCTGGGGTGCTCTTCTGGGGATGTTCGCTGCCTCAGGAGCCGCACTCCTTGGGCTGCTGGAAGGCAGGTGGTGTGTGGATCTTCCTCCTTGGTGGCTGTGAGCGCCTTCAATTCCGCCTCCTTGGCCTTCAACTCCGCCTCCTTGGCCTTCAACACCCGCCTCCTTGGCCTTCACTTCAACTCCACCTCCTTGGCCTTCAACACCCGCCTCCTTGGCCTTCAAAGCTTCTGCTTCAGCTTTGGAGGAACAGGAGCTTCCTTCTTAGCTCTTGGCGCCATCTTGGTGGAGAGGCTGGTCCTTGGCACTTAAGTGGGTGCCCTCAGGTGTGGACCACAGAGGCTGCTTGTCTAAGACACAACTGGTCCTCCCCTGTCTCTAGACCCTGGGGGCTACCTCTGGACCAGACAACTCAAGAAGCAGAGGCTGGATTTCAGGAAAAGGATAGCATCTGTGAGTAGCATTGTGGCTATTTAGTGCCCAGGATGGGCTTGTGCTACTGAAAGCCACCTGACTGGACGGAAGAAAGAAGTGATCAGGGTAAGGAGCTAAAAGCAGCTTGGCTTCAAAGTGTGGTGACTAAGAAGAGCCAAACCCCAACTGTCCAAAGAGGGCCCTTCCCAGAGGCCCTCACGCCTTAGGGACTCTTGAACTGACTCGCCCCTCGGCTCTCACACAGATGTGTCAGAAGGCAATCTGGAGCCTGCGGATGGAACTTCATGGAGACAAGTCCTGGGCAGCATCTGCTCCATGCCCTCAACTGGGAGGCCAACCTGCCACCAGGAGGGCACAGTCACTGTGAGGTAGAGGAACCAGCCCAGTTCCAAGGACACCCTGGTCTCCAAGGAAACCTTCCCCGGAGGCCACAGAGCCACAGCAAGCCACACCTTCCCCTTGGCTGGAGAGAAGGGAGGGAAGGGTAGAGAGGAAACCTGAGAGAGACTATTATCTTTATATAGAAGGAGATTTATGAAAAAGCACTCTAAATGGCTGTGTCCAGCAAAGGGGAGCCTGCTAGGTAAAGATGCAGCATTGGTTTCGGACTTCCCAGATGCCATGGGCTGGCGAGAACGGCCCCGTTAGAGAAGAATCAGCATTCCTCTGTTCGTGTGAGTGGCGGTGGCCTTGAAGTCTACACACGTACAGGGACACTTTCAATTTCATAGTGTATTTGTCTTCTGAGCAAATAGATAAACTCTGAAAAACACATCACACTCATTTTTGGCATAACTCACATAACACAGGGCTCACGAGACCCGAGGCGATGTGTGACCATCATGTAGGTGCTGGGATCACGTGCCTTAGGGACTTCAAGCTGGCCACTGTGAGTGCCAGCCAACCAGAGCAAGTGTGTCCTCGGGGGAAAGCAGGTGTCAGCTCTTTCCACAGCCGTGACAATGCCTTCCAGGAGCTGGTCAGCCACAGGTGAGACCTGAACCACTGCAGGAAGCTCTTCAGCCTCACAGGCATCCTTGGATAGGCTGGGACGAGGTCGGACCAGTGTCCACTCCACATCGCGCCGATAACTATTCAGAATTCACTGCACATAAAGGCGCCCCTGCGAGGGCCGTGCAGGGTCCAGGGGGACTCACAGCAGAACTGACATGACAGGCCAGGTGTGGAGGTGCACCCTGGTAACCCAGGCTACTCAGGAGATTGAGGCAGGAGGATCATGAGTTTGAGGCCAGACCAAGTAACATAGAAAGACCCTAAAAAAAAAAACAAAAGATGCTCCCAGGCAGCAGACAATTATTGGGAAAGGAATGTTATAGACCAAAGAGGTGATGGAAGTCCAGGGAGGGGAGTGCCCCCAGCAGTCCAGCCCTTTGCGCTCAGTGACCACTGACAAGCTTGTCTTGCCAGTGACCGGCCTCTCCTGTGAGGGCCCCACCAGAAATGAATGAGGCTGAATTTGAACTGGATTTGGGAAGACAGACAGGATTTGGAAAATGAGCGGGAGGCCATGTGTGAGCGAAGAGGTCTGTTCATGGACCGAACATCTGTAACTCTCCTCCAGCACTGTGCTGAGGGGACATTGCCAAAGCTGACCAGCACCTGAGGACGTCGAGGGGAAAGGTCTCTCAGGTTCTTGTGCACAGGATGGAAAATGCAACCCCCCTCGTAAGGTGGCCACTCGCCCTCTCAGTCACTGCAAGCCCTGGTAAGATGGCCACGTGGCCCCTCCATCACTAAAGGCTCTGGTGGGATGGCCACATGGCCCCTCCGTCACTGCAAGCCTTGGTGTCTGTCTAAGACACAAGTCCCAGAGGAGCCAGCAGTCATAGCAACCACAGTGCCTTCTTCACATTCTGTGTCCTCAGGCCTCGGAGGCCCAGGGCCAGTCTGGACACTGTTTCCCACCAGGGCTGGCCCTAGTGACCTGCACATTCTCACAGGCTCATCTGAGTGTGGCTGCTTCTGCCCTGGGGAGCTGTACCTTAGACTGCCCCTCTGTGGCCCTTGCACTCCTCCGAGACCCGGTGGTTTCCCCCTTCACCAGGATGGTGATGACCTTATTAGACTCTCGAAAGCATCAGCACATTCTTGCATTTGCCGTGACTTCTCTGGGGCTTTGTGGAAAGGTATCGAGGGGTGTGGCTAATCCTGCCCCGCAGCATCCCTGCCTCAGTCCTCAGTCTGCCCTGGTGTGAGCCCACTTCTCCTCTGAATGAGACCTCCACTCTCCAGTGCTGCACGCGCTGGCTTCCTGCTCCTGCCGATTTGGCGTACGGGTAAGTGTGCGTCCTCAGGCTCTCTGAACTCCTGCTTGATGAGCTGCTCAAACACCAAGTTCCTGGACATGGGGATTCTGCCAGGAAGCAAACTGCCCGCTTCCTCTGCTCCCCGCCCCCAGAGACTGCAGCCCAGAGCAAGCAGGAAGGGTGCTCTGCAGCGGGCACTGCGGGGCGTCCTCTGACCTGACTCGGTTCTGACCTTGTCTACCCGGAGATCGCATCCGGTTCACAGGTCAAGGGCTCCATTCCAAAGACTCATCCCCCCACTGAGATGCAGACCTGAACCCCAGGTGACTCCCTGAGCTTCCGACCCGCTGGCTATAAATCATTGTCCCCATCACCCCCTCCTCAGTTTGATTCATTTGCTCAGGTGACTCATGGGACGCAGGGAAGCACTTCCATGCCCATTTATTTTCAGGGATGTACACAGGCTGTAGATAAAGAGATGCATAGGTGAGGTTGGAGGGAAGGGCCA